>JALXJV020000014.1:16269830-16382330 GCA_024633595.2 Lepomis macrochirus | reverse complement strand
CCAAACTCTCATCTCTAACAGTGGCTATTGTCCTCTGATTTCTAAATAATAAATAATTATTGGTGGAGTTTTTCATGTATACTACAGATAGCTGGAAACTGGATAGTACAAATCAAGGTCTTTTATGGATTTTTTTTGGACTTTTTGTGATCAGTTTAGGATTTGCTGTAGTCCTTAAAAGACCATTTAGATCATAGTTTATTAGAACAGTAAGCAGTAGTGCACCAGTGGACTGGCCTTAAACATTGCACTAAGTGACCAGGTTTCTACTCTGCTTTATAAGGCAAGGGAAAGACAAGTTTATGCCTTGTTTATGATTTGGTGGTTTGGTGGAGATAGTGATGAATGTAGTCGAATGTCTATAAACAATTTAGCCAACAGTTGATCAGTTGCTTTTAGTTTTATAGCTATCATGGTGTTTCACCCTGTGTGACTCTAACTGCTGGATGTTGATATCAAATCAAGAAACAACCAGTTCTCCTTCTGATGGGTACAGTAAAGGATAGGCTGTATTGTATATGCTGTATGATTGCACATCATTTGTGTTTGTGTCTGAACAAACATGTGCTAATGATCTGTTTACATGTCTAACAGATGAAGCCAGCACTTCAAATTACTATTTTGCATCAACAATCATGGCCAAGCTAGTGCTTTTATGTACATAAAGCCCAACTAGCAGAAATTCCACATGATTGGAAGGCTGATTCCTATCATTGCTCAAGAACACATTAAGCACTTAGAGTCCAGATTTGTAACATATTCAACCTCACCTTGTTCTGAATCAACAATTTCATTTAAAACAGTTTACCCATGCAATGAGAAATTGCTAAGAAAGAAAAATGCATAAAATACAAAGAAAGAAGCTGAAACAGAGAGAGAGAAAAAGAGAGAACGCCATTATGACTGCGATTATGAAGCTGCTTTGGGAATAAAATAATGTTTGCTGTTTATGTTTTTTTCTCATTTGCTTTAACACATTTATCCACTCTGACTTTGCATTTTCAAAACAGTTCACAGGCCTGAACTGAAATTCGCCAACCAAAATAACACTTAAGAAATATTAAAAACATGCAACAAAACCAATTATTTCCATCAAACACCACAACCTGTGGTCAAATCGATATATTACTTCAATCACATTGGACAACAACATACACAATACAGCTATCAATATGAACCAGTTCAGCCTTAATTTGTGCTATATGCCTGTGCCATTTCTTGATACTTTACTTAGTTACAGTATATGCCCAAAAAAACATAAACATATCAAACATACTGTATCACAGCGCATATTGTATTATTATCTACAAAGATGATTTTACTCTGAGATATCTGCTGCACTCTGCACCTGCATGTTTTACACTTTTTTGAGATGCTAGGTTGAAATACTGTAAAAATAAATAAAAAATAACAGAGAGAGATATTTGTTAAGAAATTTTACTTCATTCAGTTTATTCTTGTGTGCAGGTCTTTTTGAGGCCATGAACTGTCGTTGACAGTAAGCTCCTAAACTAGAGAACATTCACTATGGTACAGCTTTTGTAGTGGATTCTTTCTTCTGTAAAGAACCCATAAAGGAATTCACCCAAATTATACTTTTCACAATATTGTACTGCATCTAATTTTTCCATTCTTTTAGCTCAATTGCTGGATTGGACTGTGGGGTCAGCCCTTTACTGTAAACCTGAAAGTCTGTGACTGACTGACTGACTGACTGACTGACTGACGTAATTGCAAAAAGATTGTCACATAAATGGGAATGATGAAAAAATGCATTTCTGTGGAAACAGTTTGTTCTGCCAACAGAGCAATACAATGTTGAAATACACAGTGGTATACAGTCACGTTGAGACTTACTTATTCTCTTTCTGAAAAAGTCTGACAATATATGTCACAGTGATAAAGGAGAAGCCATGATAGGATGGTCAATAACTCTTGCTCAAATTTCATTTGAAACTTGAGTTCTATTTTCTCTTCTTACTGCTGCTCCTCCACCATACATGGAAACTCCTCTAGCCCGTCTGCCATGGCCATCTCTTAGTCTTCAGACAGCCTTTGGCTTCTTTCATCCATGTTTGCAAAACACAGAAGTGTCGTCTTTTATAGATGAATGAGTGATTGTTGATTGAAGATTTGTGCAAAGGAGTTTCATACAGGTACATTTAAGAACTGTTTTAAAAAAGGGTGTGAAAAATTAAGACTTCTACTAAGCTAAGACGGTGAATCCCATTTTTATTAAGGTTGTATTATCAGTTGAGGAAAACTGAAAATTGCCCAACTTTACAGACGAAATCAACATGTTTAAAGCCTGGTACACAAAAATGGTGTTTGTCTCTATAGCTAATTTCCCCCTTGTGACAACTGTGCATGAGATGAACTTACCAGTTTAAATTATATTAAGGCTTAAAGTAGGTTTTGCATAATTAAGAATGTGGTCGCTTTGAGTGACAGGTGGGGGCCCTCTCAGGTGGCTTGACACTTTCTGGCACACAGCCAAGCACCCCAAAATATATGCTAAAAACATCATAAAACCATTAATTAACCATTCATTAAACCAAGCTTTGGTTTTATTAATTAAACCTACTATACTTCATTAGGACTGTGTGATGGGGGTTCGGGTTTTATCTGATTTGATTAGCAGTGCTGAGAATATAAGCAACTACCTCACAAATCATCAGATTCTGATTCAAATGTTTCTAAATCCTGGTGCACACTGTATAGAGAGGCCATGACATCCCACCCACTTCAAACCCGAGAAGAGCACAGATGTGAGGGACCAAGCAAGAGGAGACACAAGGGACATTCAAAAGATTATTTAAGATTATTTATTTGCAAAACAAACATTACCAAAAACAAGGATAAAGTCTTGGGCCCATAAAAGAGGTCAAATAAACAAACAGTAACTAAATTTCTGAACATAACCAACTCAAAATACAACTGACCTAAAACACAAGAAACAAAGGGGACTATATATTGGCTGATCAGACCAATTGTGACACACAAGGGAAGACTAACAACACTACTACATAAACTATAAACACAACAACAAAATCTACCTAAAAAATATATTCCCAAAGAAATGTAAATTTACCAAATCTTCACTCAACACAAAAGAATACTCAAATAATATAAATCTAAACCCCAAAATATCCCAGAAGAGAATAAAACCACCCCCCAGACATATTGACAGTGGTAGCGTCCAATTAGGCCTCCTGCTCTATAAAACTGCTCCTGCTCCAGCCACCACCCCTTTAAGCCAGCAGACCTCCTGGATCTCTCCCGGGTGTGGCAGCCAACTGGTAAGCTCAAACAAAAACAATAGTTAAACAGAATGACAATCCAAAAGTAACTAATTGTGCGTGCTGCAAAAAGATACTTCTGTAAAGTCAACTGAATAAAGAATAATGTATGTGAAATTAAGTGTCCTGTGAGTTATTTATAACTGAATACATTTTTGCAACAAATGTCTGTGTATGAAAACTATATAAACTAATCCTAAAGAAACAGCATAAACTCAGAAAAAATAAACTCTTGGAAAAATAAGTGCATGAGGTTACCGCTCTTTACACTGGTTGTGAGGCCATGGCTGTGGCCATCACAACAGATAAAACTTCACAGACATAAAAATAACCACTTTGACAAAGAAATTGTTTATGTAGGATCACATCACTCATATTAAGAAGCTGATTGAGAAAAGGTATTTTAAGGTGATTATAAATCGCAATCAGTCACAAGAGACATTGGGCACAGCAACACAAAGACCAAAAATGTCACCACAAATGACAAACTTGTTTTCTGAATAAGCTGATGTGCTTCTGATCTTGTGAAAGTCTTTTCAATTTAGAAAAAAGTCAATTTTACCAGAAGCTAAACAAAAAACATTAGATTATCCCATGTTGATGTACGGCACCAGCATTGAGGATCAAATCTAGATCTTAACTAGATCTTGAACCATAGTTGACAATTTAATATGGTTGAAGGTTTGTGACTGTGATTTGGGAATCATTACACTTACACTATGTCTACCACAAAGGATTTGTTCATATTTAGATGGGTAGGATCTATGTACACATAAAACAATTAAAAGAAGTCTTAAGCGTAAACTGGGAGAACATGCTTTACACTCAAGGTTGATAAATGAGTCCTCTGATGCAGAAGATTCCACATAAGAGAAGACCACCAGCTCAACCTCATTGCACCTGACTGCCTGTCAATTTTAACCTGTCCATTGAAACAAGATCCTTGGGAGAGAAACAGAGAGGGGCGAGAAAAGCAGAGAGAGGGGACCAGGATTCTGCCTATACCCATCTATTACAAACATTGTACTTCCAACCCACTGTCTTTCCCCATGCCCACCCCCCTCCCACCTCACCAAGGGCAGGGATCAGGTGTCTACCTTTGAAATCTAGGATGGGATCAAACAGGACACAGGCATTCGATAGGGCAGCCCCACTGCCACAAGGACCCTTAATGGAGGAGTAGCATGACAGGGACCTGGGCCAAATGGTATGTGTGAGCAAGAGAAGGAAATTTACAACTAGGAGCTGTGCAGCGGGGCTGCTGGTGTGTGCTTTGAGTGTAGGGGGTATATTTGAGAGCTAAAAGGCTGAGAGGGAGGCATTACGGGGTCATTGCTGTCTTTTCTTTAGCTAACATTTTGTAGCAAAGCTGAACATGCAGACATATCTGGAGCATATTGGCTAATAATAAATTTCACAGTTTAGAGTAATTTTCGGCATACATTCAAAAAGAATACAAAAAGGCAATATGTAACTTGGGAAAATTTACAAATCCCCACATAATAAAAGAAGTTATTTTGCACAGAAAAAGGATAAATCTATAGCCTGTGATCAAATTGTAGCCTTAATCATAAAACCCCAAAAGCCTTTGTCCAGCCAGTTGGCCCCAAAACCCAAACCAAATCAGTCTAGCTTTGCTTGGAGTCATGTAAATGCAAGCCATCAGGAGAATATGGGTGGTATGGACAGTTGCCAAAAGCTAAATAATCATATGTTTTAGTGTATGTAGTCTCTCTGCTGCCCACAGTAATTGTTTTCAGATTGGTGTTCTGCTGAACTAATGGTTCTACTAGTTTAAGTTATGATTTAGTTATTGTTTTGTGGTCAATTACAGTGGCATGTTGCATATTTCTAAATTATAGTTGTGGAAAGATGAAAAGATACAGACATATCATATATGTTTGTATCATTTGTTTGGGTTCTATGTGGAGGAATATTGTTCTATGTAGTAGAAAGTGTACTTCTGTGGAAAAATCCCAGTCTTGTGCTATAGTAGGCTGCCAAAGATCACCATTTATGTCAGTAATAGGTAGGTGATGTATTATTTATTTGTTTTGTATTAACAACTTTTCAACATATACTCATTTCAAGTTGGGTACAAAGTACATTTGAAATGACATTGCATAGCATACCAGCATGTGAGCTCAAGCAACTATGCCCTCTAAACTCAGACAAACACAGACAAAAAAATGTTATATAAATATTCAGAAATAAAATGACAAACCATTAATGCCATTGTAATGTCCTCTACACCAGCCATTTGCTCTTTAAAATAATAAGTACAGAGACATAATGGCTGATGTGTTATTACATCAGTGTTATTCATTTTTCTTTTTAGCATCCCAAAACAATGACTGATTAAAAAAGTGTTCATTCTTTACGAGAAGCTTAATTTTATCCTTCTATATGAGGCAAGTCACCACAAATGACAATGTGGACAGATTTATGGTTTGTTTGTACTTGTGGGGACCCTTTTTCATGCATGTAGTCCCATGGTACTTCAACCCTAACCACACCTAACCCTAACCTTTATCCAAATCTAACCACACCCTAACTTTAAAGCAAGACTTTACTCTAAAGTTTAATGATTTACACTCCTTAACAAAAACAACTGCATGCCCAAACCCATCATCACCAACCTTAACTCAAACCTAGTTCTCACCTTAACCTCTACACCATGCCTTAATCCCTAAACAGCCCTTTGAAGAAGTCAAGATGACACAAATGCCCTCGCTCTCCAACAAGACAACAAGAATCTACAGCAGGGGTGTCCAAACTTTTTTCAATGAGGGCCACATACAGAAAAATATATGAAGGGCTGGGCCACTCACTACAGGTAAAATATTTTGCCTCACCTCTAGAGTATTCAATTAAGTAATATCAATCAAATGTAAATTGATAATTGAAGATGCTTATCACAACTTTCCATTAATGGTTTTATTTTTTTTTGTTACAAAAATGGTAGGCAGTTCTTTCTTAAAACAGCATATATAACTAAGTATAACACTAGGAAGTACAATACAGTCAAGTGCAAGTTTCATGTGTGGGCCATATTCCATTATAATTTTAGAATTTACTGCGGGCCAATTCAAAACAGACAACGGGCCGCAGTTGGCCCGCGGGCCGTAGTTTGGACACCCCTGATCTACAGCTATGCTAGTAGCTCTGTGTACTTTTGGCTGTACTTTTGACTGCTTGACCTAAATGCAGAGCCATCCCTGGGGCTCTGGACAAAATTCTGCCATGGGGCCCTCCTACCTGACTTGTTAACCATGTAAACAATTTGCCATTGCTGCACTGTCACACCTGACACCACAGTGTTCTCACCACAATCCTCCCTCTGTTGTGGTGGCAGCCTGGCTGACGGTGAGTGTTCTGTTTATTTCTCCTTTTTTTGCTTGTGATTCTGTTTTCCCCTGGTGTTTTCCTGTAATCTGCCTGCCTCCCTGTGTCTCCTCCCCTGCGTCTGCTCTTTCTCTCTCCCTCTGCTCCTGAGCCCAGCCAGCGACCTGCACCTACACCTCGTCAGCCACCTTCTCTGTCTGCCAGCAATCAACCTCATCCCTGCCTGTACATCAACCCCGGTTCTCCACTCCATCCCTGCTTGATCGTCATTGCTCCAGACCTGGTGCCACTTTTTGCCTCAAGCCTTTTTTACTTCATCTCTGTTTCCCTACTCTTGGTTTGTCCCTGTGTATAACCCTGTCTGTCTTTCTGTCTCCCTCCAGATTCGCCACCCTGCCCTCTCCCCTTGGACTTCTTCCATGGCGTCCTCCCAGCTCCTCCCTGTGCCTCCTTACTTCCTCGGTCCCCAGTGCCCCCGGCTCTCTTGGCTCAGCATCCTCGGTTCCCTCTCCCTCACCTCCACTCCCTCACCCCTTTTCCCCCTTCAATAAAGCCTGTTCATCCCAAGTGTTGCGTTTGGGTCCACTCCGTCCCCACATCATAACACCCTCCTTTAAATCAGTCTGTCTCTGTATTAAGCATGAATAAAAATCCATTGCTGGTTTGAATGGACCTCTGATTCATTCCTTATAAAGTATGTTGTACATGCCCGCTGAGAATTGCATGAATCTATTCCAAGTACTGTTTAAAGATGATATTATTTGTGAGGTTCATCAATAGTGATAAATGATTCAAAAATGATTCACCCTGCATGTAAACTCATTACAACATTGTTCAGAACACACAGTCTGGCAAGCAAACAAGACACAGAAGACCAAGAGATGTGCCGCCTAGATGAATTAGCAGGACAGACAGGCTGGAGAGATGCACTGCAACACATTACTTTTATTTGCTGACATCAGACTTAGAGAGGAGAGAACACACATTCACCTGCTGCTGTTCCCCACAATTCACTCTCATTGAGTTTTTTTTTTTCGTGCCCAGAAGGATAGTCCCTCTTCATCCACTCGTCAAAGTTGTAAACATTGACACTTGCTTTTACCTATGAGGCAGGGCCCTGCTTAATTTGTGAGGCCCTATTGAACGTGTGAAGTGAGCGTATCTGGTCCGGCTCTACCTTAAATGCTATCATCAGCATGCTAACATGCTAACAATGACATTGTTAACACATTAATATTTAGCACGTTATGTTTGCCATGGCCATGGTATGTCAGTGCGTTAAGCTTCAAATATACTCCCGTGCGGAAGTGCACACCTACAGCTGCAGAAGCCATGGACGCGGACTAATTCTCTTTATAATACTTTCTGGAATCAGCTTGGCGGAGTCGTTCCACACATGCTCAGTAGATTGGTTGATGCCCAGGTAGCGTAGTGGGTCACAAAAACCTAGAGGCACGCGGACGTCCATGCAGAGTCTACGCGTACACCCTCTCATGACATTTTTTTCATCATGTGGACTCTGCAGTCCCTTGCATACTCACAGACGCAGATGCAAATGCAGATGCAGAAAGTATAATCATTGCTTTAGTTGTGTGAACGGAGATCCATCTGATCCATCTTTTTGAGACTTTAAGATTTCACTCCAAACCACAAATATCAATCCGCTGGTGGCACTAAATGAAATGTCTGAATAAATGTAGCCTAATTGTGGTTGAGAAATTTCAGTCTAAACGTCGTTGACCAATCAACCAGTTACAACGTTGTCTTTCTAGAGCTCTTTTGTTGCTCAAAATGTCCTCACTCTAAGTTTGAAACTCAAAGAAGTCCATACAAAGAGTGCACAAGCACGCACAAGCACAAGCTGACCTAAAACCAAGACTTAAAACTAGCCATAAGAACATGACATTGTTTGCAATTGCTCACACAAAAGACAAAAGTTCTGCACTGCAGGTTTAACCCTAAAATAAATAGTTACTCTTGTCGGGACTGGGACTTGTCGCAATGTGGTAGACAAGTCTCCACATGTGATGATGTGAACAGATTTTTGTCCCCACAATATAATGAATTGCACACACTCACAGTCTTAGAAGTGTGATGGAAAGTGTCATGGCATGGTGCCAGATAACCTTAACATGTTACCGTTTTTTACCTCCTCTTTCTAACCCGGGTCACATTCATACAGTGTTTCCTCTTTTTTCATCTTGAACATATAAATCCTAATGTTTAAAATGTGTGCCATGTTTAGATTCTTACACAAAGTCCTTGTGTAAGAATCTAAACATCTAACAAAACAAGTAAACTGTGAGCTTTCGGACACACACACACCCAAGCACAGACCCTATGTTGCTGTGGACTGCACAGAGTGCAAGTTGCAGACAAGTTCTCACATTTCTCAGATGCTTACATTCCACTTGCTAGATCGTTTTGCCACAGTCTCAGTGTCAGTCTCCTGAGTGTACACAGTCACACAACCAAGCTGGGGGATGAATAGATGTCTTCGAAGGCTTTACAGCTCTTCTGGATACACACACACACAGATGAATCAGGTGGCATTTGTGTCTCTGGACAAACTCTTGTGTAGCTCTCTAAGACATTCACCTTGAGGGAACTGAGAGGAGGGAGACTTTGAAAGCCATCTAAGAGTCACTATAGAATTCCCATGTCTGGAGTGATTTCAATAAAGGTCAGATTAACCTCTGTAAGCAAACAGTGTTGCTGTTGAATCTTACATTATTTCCTAGCCAGCAGGGCCAGCTGCCCACAGGCTTGTTTCATAAAGATGAAGACAGCTCTCTAATTCATTGTGTATACATACAGAAAGTACACGTTTTATATAGTAAATCCCTCCTCACCTAGCTATTAACATGTTATTTCTTTTCCGGCGTGACCTTTCAACCTGTCAGATTAGGCAAAATATACTGTTTGTATTGTAGGGGTTGTTTAGCTATTGAAGTGGAAGAGGAAGTTGCGGCTCTGTCTCACAGTAAAAAAGGAAATAACAAAGTGTTTGCGCGCATGTGTGGTTGTAATCCATTCATCAGTCTCAACTCTTCATTTGTTTCCTTTAGCCTGGCATGTTTGCATTTGTTATACCTGTGTCATACCCTGTGCAGTGAGAATGAAGATGCACTATTCAACTTTATTGTTTTAGCACAGAGTACAGGAATTGAGGCAACGAGGACCAAATTAAATGTTAGACATTATAGTTGGTTTCAGTTGTCACTTCTTTGAAAGACTGATTAGCTTGTGAAGTACAAGACATTGCTATAAACGATAGCACCCAACAGTATGTAAAGAGGTAAAAGCACCATCTCAACCAGCTACAACAGTGAAAGGCTGCTTACACACTAATGCATCATTAATTAAAAAAATCCAATTCTGCTCAGTAGTAAATACTTTCACTTCTGATTATTTGAGTATATTTTTGAATTCACCACTTTTACTTGAAAAAGAGTACTTTTACATTGTGGTATTGCTACTTTAACTTAAGTAAAAGATCTGAGTACTTCTTCCCTCACCTGGTTTTGGTATAGGTGGGGGTATAGTGTTAGTTGTGATGGTTCTTGTTGGCAGGCTAGCGGGTAGGAAATACATATGTCAGCTAGGGACCTCACAAGTATAGAAGCGTCTCTGTATGTGTATATATATGTATGTTTAATAGTGGTGGTAAGTCAACAAATAATGATAATGATGATACTGCTGATAAAGGTTCGTCATCATATTTTCAGAGCTTGGGGAAGACAGAATACCTTCAGTGTTATTTGCTTCCCCCAGGTGGTCAATAATAATACTACAGAGACAAGCACAATGAAAAAAGATAGAATAATCAAATCCAAAGTAGAAACATCTTTTGCAGGAAATATTTGTCAAATTTTTTTGACAGAAAATGCAAATAGCCATATTTAACATGTAAATATGTGCAACATATTAAAAAACTAAACACCCATTATCTTGTATTATCAAAATCCACAGTGTCACTTCTACTCCCTGTGTGGTAGTTTCAGACTGACGGCTGTTCACTGCTATCTAGATCAAGCTCCCCTATCTTCATTGATACCACCCCCTCCTCTGCTCTCTCAGTCCCCTGACTCTCTTGGGCCCAGCCAAGGTGCACTTGTAATGGGCAGCTCTGGAAACTCAAACCCTCATTACCGCCCTCATTACTCTGCCCTGCACAATGGGGACCTGTTTCCTGGCTTTCACCCCTTCCCCAGATACAACACACACACTCTTACAGACACACACATATGCTCAAATGCACTTCATGCCCTCGTCTGTCTCTCTCTTTATTCCTGCGGGCTCTCTCTCTGGTGCGAGGCCTTGGTGATCAGGTGTCCATGGTTCTTTGTCTGCTCTTTTGTGCAGGCATACAAAGGCTAGCTGTCTCCCTCTACATCTCTTTTCTTTTTGTTGTTGTTTTATTCTCCCTTCACTCTCCTTAACTCTCCTCCCACCCTTTTTCATATGTCATACTTTTCTTTTTTTAACTTACGGCTCCTTATTCTCTCTTTTGTCTTTTTGTGATGGGGAGTATTTGCAGCACTTTCTGCTATATACAGGTACTTTTTGGCAAAGCACAGACTACCCTGTTCAGTTCCTTTTGCAGACCGCTGGGGGGCAGTGGTAGCCATTATGTCAGTCTCATTTGAGTGGAGTGTTGAACCCTGAACCCTGTGGTTTTATGAAGCCCTAGATCAAGCTTCTGAGACCACAAGGATCATAATTAAGATCTGTAGACTGAGCTTATATGTTTATGTTGTGCTGCATTTGGCCTACGGGTTGAAAAATGGTCGACTGAGGATGTGGAGTGTGAGTTGCCAGCTGCAATGACTACAGATGCTGATCTCTCTGGAGTGTCTTTAAGATACTGTGCCAACAGTTCAGTGATCTGAGAGGGTTACTGTCTCAACCATATAGTAAATCTACCAACAGAGACTACGCAGGCACATTCACATGTTTCCTCAGAATGTCAATGGGGATGTGTGTGAATCTTCATGGGGGACGTTCAGCCCCCCCATGTGAAACTGGAGCTTGTCCACATTAATGTGCACATCAGGCTCAAGGCCAGTCATATATGCCAGCTGTCCTGTCTTGTTGTCATAACACAATCTTCACTAATGGAGCCTCTAATCACTTTACTGATGGCAAAATTCTAACAAGAGGGTGGTCAAGCCAGTGAAGTCTGTTACAAGGTGACATGGTGAAGCAGAACAAATAAATACATTATGCTGTATCCACATTAGGGCTGAGTACAGGCTTTCTTGTAAAGGTACTCTCTGTGTTACAGGATTGCATTTACACTTATCTGAGTAATGAGCAAGCTGCCATGCAAAACAACTTATTTGGTTGAGGGTCGGTTTATCTTAAACACTGGCTCCTTAGCTTACAGGATAATATGTCATGGCTCAGGACATTATACAACATGCTAGTTGCCAAACTACAGGCATAAAGATAAATTGCATTTTAAAACAACCAGTCAATCAAAATGTATTTATAGAGCACTTTAAATAAGATAAAATATTGATTATATTGCACAATACTATTGAGCATATATCAGAAAATGTTTCCTCATAAGTCACTTGTTAAAATGAAATGTTAATACATCAGTCCTCTCTTCTCTCTAGCTTGTGCAAAGGACTTAGGACATGTATCTTTTCATCTGTACACACTGAAGCTTTTTGGGTCTTTTAAAGGTTTAAAGGGGAACGGTTAAAAGGATGAAACCCATGTTTTCAGGCAGCTGTCCCGTGTCCAGTGCAACCTTTCTTGAAATTACTGTTTCATCACTGGTTCATTATTGTGTTCATCTGTGTCAGGATTCAGGTTGCCATTTCCTGTAAGTTGGATGTGAGGTTTGGCACAGACATCTTTTCTAGTCACGCTCCGGTTTTATGTCAGCTACCGCAGATACAGTTTGTGAGACATACTCCCAGTTCCAATAAAATGTTTGAAATGCCAAACAAACACTTCACCGCAGGCACTACCGTTTTCTATTCCAACTTCGCCTATCCAACATAAATAGAAGAATTATAAGTAAACATGAACACTGTAAAAAGGTGAGGTGAATTTGACAGCCTCTTGCAATAAATAGAGATTCAAATGAAGCTCATTGTAAGTTCATGCTTCATTATTTACAACTCTCTCCCTCTCTCATACACTCTGTCTTCCTGCTTCTCTTATCAGCTTAATTTGGGTGCTCACACTTTAGTTAACCCAAGCAGATTTTACCATGCTCTCCATCAGCCCATCATGTAGTCACTGTCAAACTTCAAATCTGTTCTCCTCTCTGCTGCTGTCAGCTGCCATGCCAGTGCAAAATCGCTGCGGCCCTCCTCCACCCCATTCACCTCCAGTTCATCATATCCAGGCCCAGGGTGTTTCTATACCACCTTAAGGCTTAAATACCATGCTGTCACAAAAGGGTCTTATCACAACAGACTATTCACATTTTCTTTATTCATTGTACAATAAAGTATTTGTTCAGTCAGAAGAAGTCTCTCCTGATTCAATTATAAATATGTGGTTTGTCCATTTCCTGTTTAGTGAGTAGACAGGAAAAATCGACAGCAAGTCAAACTGAGCAGTTTTAAATAACTTTAATATTATTTTTGGTAATGCAAAACAATCATTTTTTTAGTGTTAGACATTTACCCTAGTGTGTGACTGGGGCAAGTTGTGGGGACTTTTTCACATCCCCACTAAGCTGTACATTATGTTTCCTCTTCATCCAATTATTTTAGACCATATGACTTTTATAAGCTTTTCCTACCAGGAGTTGGACCTACTTCCTCATAGAAAGGCTGCTTGATGGTCAGTTCCACTGCTGTATGTCTCATACTCACACAGTGATTAAATGCTGGACTGCGAAGAGGAATTTGATTGTGTAGCTCTCATACAGAGAGACTCCATCTGGTTGCCTCAGGCGTTATTCCACCATGTGTAATCTTGACAAAAACAAAGCTCAGCAACATCTTACCACCCTCAACACACACGCATGCACATGCAAAAACACACACACAAACCCTCTCTTTTAATCACACGGACACACACTTATCCACTCAACATGTGGAGAAAGGATGTTTCATCCAACAGTGCTCCATCACAGAGGGTCGCCCACAATCCTGGAAAAACAGTAAAGACAGACCACAGCAGCACACGTGGACTGCAGTGTCTTCACACGCATGCTGTGTTAGACGTACAGTGCACAGCTAACCAGAAAGTGAATAAACCAGGACAAGAATTACGGCTTTGTGCAATTATTCATAACCACATTTGGATTGGCTGTTCATGTTTTTTACACAATTCATGCTGAAGTGTAAATAAAAATACGTTTAAGTAAATCAAAATACAAGCTAAATCTACCAAATGCAACCCTAAAGAAATAAGAAGTATACATATTGGGACAATTTCAAGAACATTTACAATAAACCTATTTCTATACTATAAACTACTACTATAACAACTCTTTAAGTCATTTTCTGCATTTATTTCCACTTGAAGATCTGACAAATAAAAGAACTTGGTTAACATTTGAGCATCAATTTACCTCTGCCTATGGAAAACCCTTGCATGTGCATGTGTGTTCCTGCATGTCTGTCTTTTGTGCGTGCATGTGTAAATGATTATGTGGCCCTTTTCCTTTGACGCTACAGGCTTCAAATTAAGCCACTTCTTTCCATCCCTTCATTGCTTTTGCTAGCATGCAAGTGATCATATAAAGGCTAAATTTATACTTGAGCTCAATGTATTTAAGTTGCTAATTGCATTCTAATGACTAAAGGTTTGCCAGGAAGCATTATCAAGCATTCCTAACTGAAAGGGCAGTGGTGTGCGTGAAGGAGGGAGACACGGACAGCTGAACAGATAGTCCGACAATCAACCGTCTTTTTTTTTTGCAGTTTTATATCCTTTTGTGAGATTCTTTAAGAAAACATTCTCTCTCACACATTCTCTTGCTCTCTAACACACACATCCATGCTACTACCCCATGTCCTTCAAATTAATTACTGTAATGTGTCATTGGTCTTTAAAGTGCTTGCAGCTGCTCGTCTAGAGATCTGCATTCCTATCAGTAACAAAAAGATGACATGTTAACATATGCTTCCTTTGTGTGAGTGTGCATTTCCACCTTCGAATGGTCAGAATTTGCTCACAGCTTTCCGAGCATCTAAAGGGAATAAAAGAAAACTGAGGCATGTAGGCAGACAGATGGGAGCAGTCAAGAAAAAAGTTAATGGCTAGGTATTAAGCCTGGCATTACATTTTTTTAGCACAGAACTACAGGTTTTTACACAGAGAGACATAAAATGATCCTGTGTTCCAGCAGAGTGGTACTGTACCACGAGATTGCCACCTCTCTTTCAACAAGATTGTTACTTTGTCTTGTTTGAAATGAGCCACAGCCTACTGCTCTCTCCTTTCAACACAGTAGTTACATAATGAGCGAATACCTTCCTTTCTTCCTCTCACCTGTTCCGTCCGTCTCTCCTTCTCCCCTTCGAGTCACATCACTTTCCTTTTGTCACGCTCTCCACACCTTTGTCAGTCTCTTTTTCTCGCTCTCTCTCCCTGTTCTAATCAGTGCATGTGGTGAATAATTCACTCATGCAGTGGGGACTGAAGCTCTTTGATTGGCAGCTTTATTCTCCTGTCTGTTACATTATTAACATACCTCTTTTGGGCATTGTTGCCATGGTAAAGGCCATCACAGGCCAGGGGAGAGTCAGCAGTTTAATGGAATGACTGCCCCTCCAAACACACACCCTTAATCTTGCTTTCTTTCTATCGCTCCATCCTTCATTCCATGTAGACCCAATCCTTTTTTCCCGCTTTGGTTTGGTTTTTCCTCCTGAAGGTCACTGCTTAGTGGTGGCACGAAAAAATTAGTTTCAGGTGGGCTTTTGATGTGTCTATTTTCAGTTAGTCTAGGAGTTACACTAATAGACATAGAAGTTATATAAATATATATAAAACAAATTCTCAAACATCAAACTTTTTTATGTGAAGATGAAAAACATATTATCATGCTGTTGCTGCATTTACATTCACCACAGATGCAAATTTTAAAAATGCACTGTGGAAAATTCTGGGTGTATACATGTAGCATATATTGTTTTATTTTATTTTTATTCATTTTATGTTACCATATTTTAATATATGTTTAATTATCTGTAGCATGAAGGGACTGCAAACTTTCTTTTTGTTATGCAACCTTACCTTGTATTGTATAATGATAAATAAACTACCTTTTGCCTTGTATATTTGTAATTTGTTGGCCAGTCTGGTCACATACAATGAAAGTAATAACAATAATGGATTATTTATTTGCAAAAGAAATAGAAGAAAAAATTATATTAAGTTAAATGAATATTTTTATATAAACAATATTTCATATGGCTACATGCCAAAGGTGTTACTTGTAATGACAAACCCATAGAGAGAAGAAGAGAGAGAACCCAC
This sequence comes from Lepomis macrochirus, assembly GCA_024633595.2. NCBI lineage: Eukaryota > Metazoa > Chordata > Actinopteri > Centrarchiformes > Centrarchidae > Lepomis > Lepomis macrochirus. Next base: position 16,366,227 of record JALXJV020000014.1, on the reverse strand, counting down.
TTGACTCTGCAGTTCCCCTCAGCTGTAAGAAGCTTTAAAGTGTCTTTTGACTTTAATGGTTGGGTTCAGTTGTACCACATTTTGGCTACATTTGGCAGGGTTTTTGGATGATAAAGCTCTCAAAACCTTACTGTAATGCACCAGACCAGCACCAGACCACAGACAGACCAATTTAGTGACTAGCTTGGGAACACAGTGCCACATTGAACCGCTAGAGAGACAGATATTTCCCTCATGTGGTAGTGGAGCCAAAAGCAGAACTAAAAGGAAAGTGTAGCAAATTGCAAAATGTAGGCATTTTATTCTTTTACTTTTACATGTTCCAAAAAAGGACAGCAACAATATATAAAACACTATATACATGCACACACTAGCCTAATAAATAAAAAAAAACAAATAAATTAGAAAGAAAAAAAAATTGACCTTGCAGCTGCATTTGCAAAATACAACATCCCACTTTCCAAACTTCATTCAACAAGAACTTGTTGCAAAGGTTGAGGATTAAAGCTCAAGAGTGAGAATGAAAGAGCATGTTCCCAATCCCCTGTACCTCCAGTGTGCCCCACATGAATTTCACTTAAACCCTGTTGAGCTTCTTTCTCCCAGGTGGACCCTCTCCCCATCTAACCCACATGTTCAGCAATGGAGCTCTTAGCCACTGTGTGATTATGTAAATGCAGTCAGGTAGATATAACACTGAGAATTAATGGCATTCTGCTACATGTGTTGTAAATTATTTCCTCGAGAACAATCATGGTTCCTGCAGCGTTGGTTCCCCCCTCGCAGATTGCTTTTATTTCTTTTTACATTTCTTAGGATAAACACCCATTTCAACACATATGGCTGCACAAAATCACATGCACACAAGAGCACACAAAGATATGCACACACACACACACAAGATACATCCAGGAGTAGCCTGGAATGGGAGGAGAGTGGATGATTAATTGAAAGATGGATTAGACAATGGGTTAGAAATGGACGAAGAATAGAGAGGCATAATGGAGGACAAAATGACGCGAGTTCTCATACAGATTGAGGACAACATGGCTGCAATGTGACTGTGCCAGTGTCATTCTGTGTACGGGCTGTGTGGGTGAGTGTGTATGTCTTTCCATTAGTGCTCATGTAAATTTCCTTATTTTTTGCTGAAATTCAATTCACACTGTCTCACATCCTCTAGATGCCCGAGGAAGTCATCTGTCAAAGTGGGTAGCTGGGGAGGTCTGTGGTGAGCGAGCATGAAGACACATGCAGCATGTATGTCTATGTGTGTGTGTCTGTGGGTCTGTGTGTGGCAGTTTTTGTTTGCTCTGATTCCTCCAGTTGCTCAGGCCTTGTGCAGTCTCTGTGCTATTAGCCCTTTGCCCTGTTCTGAAGGGACACACAGAACAAAAAAAACCCTATGTACTTACTATAACTTTAAACTAATTTTCTTCTCTTCTTCTCTTGTCTCCTCTCCTATCTTCCCTTCTGAATAAAAATAACATTGGGTCCCACAACAGCGACCTTAAGTCCACCAGAGGTGAGTGAAAAGCACAGATGTACCAACTTTATAATTTCAGAATGATGCCACTCACTAAAATAGTATGCTGGACTCTTGCAGTAAGTTCTTCGACTGTTTTTCGATTTTTGTAGGAGTGCCCAACTCTCTCTCATAAAAACAGAGGCTTGTTATTAACATGGAACGGGTCTATCAGGAAAGTTTTTGTTCATCTTTCCATTTTTATACAGGGATAACTGATTAATCATTGAATTGAAAGAACTGACAGCAATCATGTATGTTCATGTATGTGTGCAATGTGTATGTGTGTGTGTGTGTGTGTGTGTGTGCTTGAGATAATCATATCAGCAGCCTTTCATGGGAAGCTGTGAGAAATTGGGTTAGTTCTTTCATCACATTGTCCTTTCTCACAACAGGGAGCAGAAAGATTGTGTGTCTAATTAATGAGCACAGAATCACAGGCACACAATGCACAAATGACATGTGGCTTTTAAATGGCTTTTGAAAGAGCAGTGACAAAAGCATTAAATTTATAGTTTTATTATATGTCATTTGGCTTTATGGTGATGAAGCTATAGTAACAAAGACATTCACTTGCCAGGCAGTTGGACAGGTGGAGAAGAGATGAGTGTGTGAGGTGGGAATTTCTCACTATAAACAATCCAATTGAAAATACAGTTTCCCCCAATATTCCTGCTTTACTGTAATTATGCCAGACCTTCCTCTCTTTTTATTTCCCCTGGATGCAGGAGGAATCCCTTTGGAAAATGGCTCTGATGGTCTGACAGATGTGCCTCTCTGACTATTAATGACTGTTACTGTGTTTCAGCATTGTTTCCAGAAATAAAAGATTTTCTGGTTCTTGCTGACACGTAATTGGTTGATGTTTGGCAAAAACATTTTTATCACTGTTCTCTGGACCATGTTAATTAATTGTCCTAGTTTTAGTGCGCTTTCATTTAAGGTCTCGTGCACAGTCCTCGTTTTATTGTTCCTAGAGCATGATGGTTATATTTTGTCAAAACTTCCTTCTCTTGTACATTAATAAAAATCAATACTTCTCGTGATATTTACATTAAAAACATTCAAAGTATTACACGTTTATCTTCTTCCCTCCACTTTTTACAATTAATGTGCCTGATTTTTACCATTGGTCATAACATACACTGTTTTGCTAATTAACATATTTGTGTCTGTGATCACTGATATGCACTGAATGAATCAGCCTTACATGCTTTCATGCCACTAAAATCTAGAATGAAATCCTCCGTTTGATATTGTTCAATTGTCAATTTCATCTCAATTGTACATTTTTCAATTCTGTTTTGAAAACTGCAACATGCTTCTCATTTAGAAAAAACACGACACAAAGCCATGTGTAATTGAAAATTGTGTTCAGGAAAAAATATATATAATATGGAGCACTGGGGAGAGGATGTAATACATTTAAATGTGTGTTCTCTGCTCACAAGGTCGGAGATTTCTAAATGCCATCACTGAATAATTAATCAAGGCAACACCTTTCAGAGAGGCCACTGATCGGGGATGAAGACAGGTGGAAAGAAGAAAGGTCTGATGAATGAGTTGTGGACAAGAAAAGAGAAAGAATGATGAGGAAAACAATAATGAAGAATATGCATACACAAACAGGAACTGCTGGACAGCATGTGTTCACTATCTGAATGTGTGTCTGACTGCACATGCATTTAAAGCTGAGGTGAAGCTGGTATGTGGAGTGGCTCCTGCGTCAGTCTTGACAAGCAGGTTAATCTGCAGCAGTTGAAAGGCACCCACTGGTCAAAGACATAACCTTTATTTGCACTCAGGCTAATAAGAGGTCATGAAGTCATCTATAACCTGAGGCCAAATAATTTGGAATATTACAAGTGGAAGGGAGGGCCTTCGCATTTGGAAAGGCCTGCCTATACCTTCAGCCTGAGCTGTTCTTCTGTTTCTGTTAAGTTGCTTTTCCTTATGGTGGATTCTGTTGCAGTCATGTAAACTATTGGTAGGTGCTGTGGTGACATGGCGAAGTTTAATTCTTTGGACAGAAAGTCTTGCTCTGGTTGGCTAAGTTCCCTGTGTGAAAACGACCCCACAATGGCAGGTACAGTCAGAAGTGAAGCCAACCTCGGATGATAGGCAAATATTGGCAAGGATCTTCAGCCATGTCCAGATGACCTTGAATTTTACCATCTTACATGTTTACAGACCTCACTGTCTCCACAGATTAGAGCGCAAATACATTCACCATTAGATTTCAATATGATGTAGGTAATGCAGTGAAGTCTAAACATCCAGCAGATTTAGGCCAGTTAATCAGCAGATAGACTGTTTGTTAAAGATAACCTTGTAGGGAAAGCCTATAGACACTAAGGAAAAGGAAATTAATAATTTGGACCAAAGAATGCGAGAACGAAGAATGGGTCGTGTGGGTATTTATGGAAATGTCTGCAGTGACGTGATTGATGTGTGGTCCCGCTCCTGAAACTCTGCTAATAATCTCCACTTATAACTTTAGCAAACAGAGATTAAGATCATTAATTATTTAATTCAGTTATATTTTTTTAATAAAACAAAAAACATAAAGAAATATGGTAGGGTGCAAAACTAGTAGGCCAGTGTGCAAGGTGGAAACTTAGCAGACCAAATAGCAAAGACCATGTTACAGTACACATATTGGTTGCAATTGAGTATGCATTACCAGATTAGCAGATTATTTGTACATTTTATTAATCACTTTGGCATGTCTACACCTCAGTATGTTGTCATTAGTGTGAGAGCTGCAGCTCTTACACTTTTGTTCTCTTCGCTCCTTGCTTGTTTTTTGGCATCTAACTAGTCCTGTACCGTTTGTCCCACAAACTTGGTTTCAACTTCAAATTGTACATCTTCTTCATGAGATGGGAGTTATTACCTGTATTGCTGATATCTGTAATGGTTGATTTTATATTTATATTTTTATGCATTTTAAAATGAATGGGTTCCTATGGAACTCCTCTTCCAACCTAGCAGGGGAAGAGCTAGACTCCCATGATGCATGGCAGTGAAGAAAGTTTTGCTAAAATTTGCTAATAAGTATCCTATTTGTTTGAAATACAAAACGAATACTTTTTTTATTATGTATAATATTATGTATTTGTTAAAAGTATCTGCTTAGAAAATATTGTTTTTTGTTGGTAATTATCTTTCTTGTGGTGGTTTACCATTGAAACCAGGAGTGAAGAGCCACATGTTTACAAAAACATAATAAAATAACATTTGTATTACAAACAAATAAGAGACTTATTAGCAAATTTTAACAAAACTTTCTTAACTGCCATGCATCATGGGAATTTTAAGGGATGGAGGCTTAGGCTGCTCTATATCACCACATCCCTAAGAATTCCCATGATGCATGGCGGTGATGAAAGTTTTTAAAATTTTGCTAATAAGTCGCCTTTTTTGTCAGAATAAGACATGACTGACAAAGACAAAGAAACTTGAAAGCCTTCCCTTCACAGTGTATCTGAGTAGTCCGGTTGTTGAGGTCTTGCTCTTGCTCTGGATCCAGAGACTGATGGATAAAACCCTGCTTACAGCATGTTAAGAAAAAGGGGGCCGAACTTAACACATATGTTTGCTGTACAAGTCTGCAGCATATCATTGAGTCTCTCAGCTGATGGAGTCGCACATTGCACCGACGGCAGTAGCAGTCACAAAAAATAGCTGGCAGCTCTGACACGCATTTTCTTAAGGAAATGCCCATTCTAGTTTTATTAATAGTATGGAGTCAACATTTCAAAGTTTCTACATTTTCCTTTTTTTAGTTTGTGGTCCTAAAAGACCCCAAACCTTTCTTGAAAAATAGAATTGACTATTACCAATAATAATTTTTACAGAAAGCAAAAGTGCATCTAAATACAGTGACTTGTCTTTCACCTTTTCTAAACCCTCATCATGGAAACTTAACCTTGATTGTACTATATGTATCGATGAAGGGAATGAACGTCAAACCTGGTGAACTTTTTTATTTGTTCAAACTGCATTTGCATAAGCAAGATAGTTACGGTGGGTTTTACAAAGAACCTTAGACGACAGTAACTCATGGGAGACAAAGAGCTCATTCGTCGTGTGTTGTAATATGTAAATGAAAGTAAAGTGTCATTAAAACGACTGCCGAATCTGCATGATGGTAGTGTTGCCCGTGTGACCTTGTACTCAAGAGGATTAACAATTACTTCAGGAATTTCTTTAAAATGTCCTCTACACACACTCACATGTGTGCACGTGTGTTGAACAAGAACACAAGATGATAGGTATGATTAATGATTCAGGGGTTGATGGTGACTGTAAAAACAGATGACACAAATGTACCGATGTTAAGGGATGAAGAGTGTGATCGGCGGTAAAAGGTCCGAAAGAAAAATAAACTAAAGGAGAAAAGTTCATGTTCGCACAGTCGCTCTTGGCAAAGACAGGCTGACCCACTTACCAAGGATGTTCGGCCTGAGAGAGCGTACATGGAGGCCAGCAAGGCCACCAAGGAACACCAGCCACACAGTGTCTGTGTGTGTGTGTGTGTTGTGTTGTGTGTGTGTGTGTGTGTGTGTGTGTGTGTGTCAGCTTAGTTCTATTAATGACTTATTGCCTCTGCCTCTGTGGAGTCCAGGCATGCTTTGAAAAGGTATTGGACCTCCCATGGTACACACACACACACACACACACATCCGGGGCCTCAAACACCTTCCCTTTTTGCTTTTCATCTGTAAAACACACAGCGGGAGAAAGCCACAGAAGAGAAATATGGAAATAGGGCTGGTGGGTGGCCTGCACTGGAACTCATCCTTGTCTGAAGCCGTCCATCATGTATGCGTACTGGAGCTAGCCTCTATTTATTCCATTCAGTAATTTATAATAATTTCCCTTTCAAATTCTGATGCCATTAATGCACAAAAAAGGCTAAGCATCGATGCACAAAATCCACAGGTTTCACAGATACACTTTTTAATCCACACAGACATATCATAACAGCAGTTGAATGGATTGCCATGATTTTTTTGTATCTTCATGGAATCCAGAGGATGAATCCAGCAGGTTGAAGATTTCACTTGTGAAAAAATACCTCAACATTTACTTGACTGATTTTGTACAGACATTCATGTTGCCAGAGGAATAAACCTGTATGAATCTGCTGATCCTCTGACTTTACCTCTAGCGTCCTCACGAGGCTTACGTTTGTGGTTTGGAGGAAACGTTGGATGGACAACAACTGTTGGATGTATTGCCAAGACATTTTATACACACATGCATTCAACCTTCAGGAAATTGTAATATTTCTGGTGATCCCCTTTTCATATAGGGACATCTTAAACATTTAAATTTGGCATTCAGTGCTACTTAGCAAATATTAATAATAATAATAATACATTTTATTTAGAAAAGCGCCTTTCAAGGTACCCAAGGACACTGTACAAAATTGGCATAGAAAAGAACATACAAAAGGTATACAGTACATAAACAGTACAAAGACAGTACACAGTGAAGTACACAGTACATAAAATGCCAAGATGGAGAAAAAAAATATATATATATAAACACCCTCAAATGGCATACATGAGTGCACTGAACGGGAGGTGAAGACAGTGCAAGCAAAATTAGCGGGCTGACAAGTAAGCTAAACTAAATAAATGTGTTTTTAATTTGGTTTTAAAATATTAGCATTCTGACACACTAAACTAAGATGGTGAACATGGTAAACATCATATTATAGCTGCTAAACATCAGCATGTTCACATTGTCATCATGTTAGCATGCTAACATTAGCATTTAGCCTAAAGCATTGCTGTGCTCACAGCATAACTGTAAATTCTTTGTCTTGGTTATGCTACTTGACTCAGCTGCTTGTCTCAAGTGTGTCTCCACAAAATTTGTTGGATCTGCAATTTTTTGACTTACTGCGTTCTGCTGAAAGGATAAAAGGATAGTGTTTGTGAATCAGTATCTGTCAGAGCAGAGACACAGCATATCACTATGGCACAGTTTCATGCAGCCCATGCCTAACACTATGTTCAACAGATGTAATGCTTGTGCATTCTAAATTCTTTATTCAAGATGGATTTACAGCTGCACAGTGTAGCTTCAATAGTTTGGTGGCTTAATGTGGTAGTGAAAGTTGGTATTTTAAATTTTCTGGCATCATTACCCAGAGGTCATTTGACATAATTATGGGCCTTCTGCACATCTTTTTAGCTGTGGTATATCTAGTTTTCTGTCAGTGGAATGCAGGCTCAGTGTTTTCAAATATTTTAATGCATCATTCTGTTCCAGCTGCACACTGATTTGGATAAAAAAGTGAATCCTCTGAATCTCCCTTAGTCATGATAGGCTCCTCTCTTCTGTTTTGACCCCAATCTGTTGTTTGTTTGTTTATCTGGAGGAAAAACAGGTGTATTATTGAATCTGTGTACCTATTTGCTAAGACAAAAAACAACAATTAACAACCAAAATATTTTCAATGTTTTATTAATTTGTGTCTGAAATGTATTCATGTGGTAGCTGGGAAAAGACATTTGCTCTGTAATGTGGAGGACAGTAGGCCTTTGTGGATGCACTAGAGCGTGTACCAACAACAATCTGGACCACAGTGGCTCTCCTGAGCAGAGCCATGGTACAAAGACCGAGTCAGACAGCAGTGTGGAGAGGAACATGTCCAACAGAGACACAATGTAAACACAGATGGTCGTAAATATGTTCCGTTTATAAAAATATTAAATCAAGAAATGTTTCAAAATGCAGAAGCAAGCACTTGTAACATCCAACACATTCCATAAAAACAAACAATTAAAATAAAGGTAACTGAGCTGATTTGGCAATATCATAATATCTGAAAGGTTTACATTTTTATATTTTGTTAAAGGCATAATTTAAGCCAATTAGCACATCTGTCTTGGTTTTAATTACACCTACCTTTTCTTATCAGATCAGTGACTACACGTCCATCACTGTCTGGTTTGGATCTGCCACCAAAAAGGATAGGAGCAGACTACAATAAATCAAACAAAAATTATCGATGCCAATCTGCCCTCCATTGAGGACTTATACATTTCCAGATTCAGGAAACGGGCAGGAAACATCACTGCATATCCATCTCACAAGCTGTTCTAGCTTCTTCCCTCTGGTAGGTGCTACAGAGCACTGTATGGCAAAAACAACAGACTCAGGAACAGTTTCTTCCCACAAGCCATTACTCTGACGAAAAACTGATTTCTAGCTCACATTGTCAGGAACAATTCCTGTGCAATGACCCAGTAATTCTGTCTCTCATCAGCCACCTGTGTACTGGTTACCACTTATTATTTATTCATCATTTTCTATTTCAGAGCTGTTCATACTGTTCATATTGTCATTTTTTATATTGTATATACTGTATACCATATCCACCTACCGCATAACACCGCACATAATATTTATTTATTCCAGCTTCCTTTGCACTATGCTCATGGCACTATTGTCTCAATCTGTCTATATTGTTTTTGTTTATAGCATGTATATATCTATATTGTTGTTGTATGTTCTCTATATTGTAGCCTCTCTGTATTATAAGAAAGCACATTGTGAGCAATGAATAATCCTGAGTCAAATTCCTCGTAAGTCTACACATACCTGGCAAATAAAGCTGATTCTGATTCTGATCCTGACAAATAGCGACACAACATAGCAGAAGAGTCATATATAATCTATAATATATCTTATGTATATGGGGAATAGTGTGTATATCTGTTCATGAAAGCATAGAAAGGAAAATGCAGGGATGCAAAGAGAGGCAGACATACAGCAGAAAGTGAAAAAGGAGGTGGTGTCTGTTGTCCCCAAGGAGAGGACCAAAATATTACAAAGTTATGCAGATGAGAAAAAGATTATATGGTGTGGAAAGGGATAACTGGAGGTGAGAGACATGGAGGAGGAGAAGTTGGTGCGAAACATTGAAGTGTGAGCGATGTGAAGAGGAAGAGGGATGTGATGGGGCTCTCCCCTGTCTGCTTATTTAAGACTCCCAGGAATATGGCTTCCCCAGCTCTTTGCTGCCCGATCCGCTACCACAGGAAAGAACATGTACTCTGGTTTATATTTTATATACTGACACGTGAAGTGTAAGGCAATTATGCAGCAGCTGTTTCTCATGGTTGTACCTCTCATTCATTCTGACTCTCCAGTCTGAGAAAGATTTGGTTTCTAAGTAGGCCAGAACACACAGACAAACACTCTAATTAATAGATAATTACAAAGCTTTATAATTCATCAAAGTCCTGCGTGGTCTCCAGAGCCTCACTGTGGATAACACATTAGAGTCCTCAGTTCAATCAACTTCAGCCTTTGCCGTATTTTCTCCTTTGAATGTGAAGGGTTTTTTCTGTTTCTGTCCTCATTCTGTATCTAAATGGAAATGATGGTTGGTGTGTGAAGCAGGAAAGCGCGTCACTCTTGCTGCTGTAGCTGACACGGTCTGGGAGTGTATCTATTATGCATACATATCACCTACATCTTTATAATTGTGACACTCCAGTCTTGCTGGAACCCTTACTGGATCCAACACAACCTGAAAAAAAGCACATGCCTTTAAGTGGCAAAGTCAGTTTCAAGACAGTGAAAAGGCGCAACCAGGCAAAGGCTGACCCTGGCTGTAAATTGTTGGGTTTTTATCTGTGCTTATGCAACCGTGTGCGGTGGTCCACATGCGTGCTTTACCTGTTTGCCCCACTTGTTTCCACACAGCATGCAGGTTTAAACAATAACAGCGTGTCACGGCCAGCTGAGCTTCAGCCATGTTCCTCCCTCTCCCCTCATCCTTTCTCCCCCATCCTTCTCTCCGTTGCCGAGGTTACAGCAGGACCTGATGCAGCTCCTGGCCAGTCAGGCTTTGTTCTACAGATGGCCCTGTCCTCTCTCCCTCTCTGCTTCTCCTCCTGTTGTCTGCCTCCTCTGTACCTCTGTCATGTGCAGCTGCACTTTGGCCCTGATATCTATAGTTATGCTAATATGAGCATTTGATTAATACGTCCACAGACACAGGTGTTTTGTCCACATGGGCCTCATCTTTATTTGTGAATATATTATAGCACCCCTGTGTGCATTTGCTGTTGATGTGTGTGTGGATAGTAAGAGCATGTGGGATGGTTGAGGGCATGTCGCTGACTGAGTAACAGGAAGACACAGCTCGTAAAAGTGCATTGATTAGCATCTGGATCTAATTTATCATATGCAGTAGATTACTGGTGGAGTTGTTGGGGGGTAATGACAAAGACACAACTATGGGGATTGAATCTCACAATAGCACATCATTGCATTAACTATGTTAACAACCATACAATAATTCTTTTTAAATGATTTCTTAGGTAAACTATCATTCCTTATTGGAAAAGAGAATGCAGACACACACATGGTTACTTTCCAATTTTTGATTTTCTATGTAAAATCCTGCATGACATGACTCATTCACCATGTGCATTAGACTCCTGCTGTTGTTAATAAAAGATGTCTGTCTGCCTGTCTCTCTCTTTCTCTGACATAGCCTGCCTGGCCTCTCCCAAGGGAATATAACCAGAGAATCACTTAAACTTTCCCCATAGCTCAAGGGAGAAATCATCCCATCAGGACCTCCACAGAGATATTCCATCATGCAATAAAGCCCATCTTTGAGATTTATGTTCCACACATGTTCAGGCATGCCATTATCACTTTCTTCCTTATCCTTTTCTTTACTGTGACTAGCTTTATTTATTTATCTATAATACAAAAACACGTGAAAAATTAGTATAATTTTTTTAGTCGTGCTAGCAGCTTAGCTCCCGAGATGACAATATGGTCTATATAGGTCAATATAGGGACGGTCACACTGTCAGTCTTTCAGTCGGTCATCACTTTGGTCCCAGCTGAAAGATCTCAACAACTACTGTATTGATTGCCATGAAATATGTGTATTTGGGGCTAAATCCTATCCTAAGTGTAGTTATTCCCTGACTTTTTAGTGAGATATCTTTACAAATATTTAATGGATTGCCATGACATTTGATACAGATATCCAGTGTGCCAATAAATATTAATGACTTAGGTGATCCACTGACCTTTCCTCTGAAGTCACCGGCAGCCTGACAGGCTGTGGTTTTGACTGAAATGTCTTGTCAACTGATGGATGGATTGCCATGAACACATTGTAAATTTTAGCATGCTGACATTAGCATTTTAGCTCAAAACACCACTGTCAGTCAGTTTGGATGTAGACTCTTAGTCTTGTTGTTTTGCTAATAGAGCCAGCTTTGTTCAGCAAGTACAATTGGTGCACAAGGAAACTGGAAAGACACCAATATCAGACCCATTATGAAGGCAAGAAAAAACTCCCAAGAACACCTTAAGAGGAAAGAGACTGAAGGAACACTGGCTTGGCTGGACGGGCAGTAGCATAGACAAATAAATGGCAGCATTAGTGGCAATCATGTGGTGTATGGTAATTAGGCAAATGTTAATATTTCCTGAGGAGATGGCCTGAAATCAAAGACTTCTTAAAGGAAAACGTAATGCACATGTAGTCTACGTGTGTGGTCAGAGCCTACAACCACCAGACAGACCAGATACGTGATCCCCATCCTTTCTTTTCTCCTAAAGACATTAACTTCATCCTTTTTACAGGAACTGTGTGAATGGATGCCGCTGTGCATCCCTCGCAGAAGATCCAAACCAGCCCATTTTCACAAGTGCAACCAGATGTACATGACCTCAGCCAGCTGAGCTGTTCTTCCTGCAAAATGACCCACTTCCCCCCTCACATGCTCTTTGGGCCTGTTTCAATGCCTTTCAGTCAGCCACACTCTAGTTTGAGGCATTCAAGTGCAATGTGCAAGGTAGCCTAATTTTGTAGGTTAATAAGGGAGTTGGGGTGGTCCTATATTTAACATGGAGAGTGGAAACCGCATTAAAAGGCTGTCCCTGAGCTCTTTCCCTGAGGACCAACTGGCCCTTTTAATACAAGACAGCTTCAATGTGGCCTCAATAGGAAAACAGGCTCTAAACTGAATGTATCAGTCACAGTAACAGTTCTTACCAATAATGATCATTATGCACATAGGTAGAATTGTCAGTATGTTAACATTTAGTCTCAGAGCAGGGATTTAACACATACTGGAGCTAACAACTTTAAACTGTAACAGTGCATCATATTATATAGATACATATATAATAAACTGATAATGTAGTTTGTTTGAAAAATCTGAAAAGTAACTAGTAACAATACTGAAAAACAAATGTAGTGGGCTTACAATAGTTTACCATCAAAATATATAATGCGTCAAAGTGACGACAGAGGAAGGACAACGAAACTTGAGTATTTGCATTAAACTGCATTCCATCAGTGGTTGTGTTGATGTTCTAATAAATCAATAAATCAGTCTAAATAATGAGGGAAGACGAGCAACACACCTGTTAAATTTCTTTTTAGGCCAGTTAGACCTGCTACTGTAAATATACTGACATTTCTGGACTGTATCTGAAAGTTGTTAAAATAATAGATAACCCCCTTCCCATCTGGAACAAAGGCTGGCCTCTAAAGGGTTAAATGTTGTTTAAGGTTTTTTTCCAGTCCTTCCTTCCTTTTCTTTTGGTGTGTGTGTGTGTGTGTGTGTGTGTGTGTGTGTGTGTGTGTGTGTGTGTGTGTGTGTGTGTGTGTGCGTGTGTGCGTGTGTGCGTGCGTGTGTGCGTGCGTGTGTGTGTGTGTGTGGAGGGAGGGTGGGGGGTTAAAATCACTATTGGTGCCTCCTAGTGATAATATTAAATGAAGATGCTGTAGGATGGTATAACATTTCACTTTTGGGTTAGGGCAGGGGTTATAAGGTTAGGCCTGAAGGGAATACATTTAAATAAATTTAGTGTTCTCAGTACAGTGCAAGGACAGTGCATGTGAGGGTGGGGCTGCATGTTTCAGGTTGGGTGTTGCCACACATTTTCCATGTTGATGGGAGACTTCTTAGATTAGGCCAGTCATCTGATGCCCATTTTAATTTAATCTGGAGGAAGCAGATGTTCATGAGCAACAAACACAGCCATCCCTTACAATTAGCAGAATTTCTCTTTCCTCCTTTCAACCCTTTGGTATTGTGTTCCTTCCACTTGTTGATATGCTGTCTGAGAGTGTGTTAGTGTAAAAGTACAATAGACAGTGTGAACATTTGGAGGGTCAACTTCATCTTTTAAAGACATCAGAGAAACAAACATAAAAAGAGCTGTTGAAAGGTTTTTTGACAGTCTTAATGTTTGGTATTGTCTTTGTTGAGCAGATTCGGCTTAGTAACTGTAAACCTTCATGCTTTCATTCTCTCTCATTTAATTCTCAGATGCCCACCTCTACCCACACGCCTACACATTGAAGGACATGCAGAAAAGGAACTGGGTACATTGCTTGTTTGTGGTCGGTGTGTTGACACCTAGGCCACAGTTTATCTAAGCACTATTCAGTTACAGCAGCAAACTTGGCAAAACTCTGTGGTCAAAATGTAAATAAAAATAGTACCCATTCTTTTTTTCCATTTAATTCATGACCACAGAATTTATGATCAGCCTGGCTACATGTTGCTACAGATTACAGACAGCAGTGGCCATGTGCCAAACTTATTTGACCTCTTGTATTTTTTCACTGAGGTTTAGAGTTGTTACTGTAGTGCTTTGGCTTCTCCCACTCAGGTTAACATAATCAATGCGATTCTGCCAGCAGGTGAGTAATGCCTCAGAAATATTTTGTTACAAGAAAACAAAAACAACTCTTGGTCCCTGATAACTTTCACTGTTTATCTTTATTTATTTTTTATTTCAGCACCTCGGACAGCAACCCCCCAAATCCTTGCAACTAATTTGACTAGACACTGACAGTTGTAAAGAAGATTAAACATAAAAACTGGTTAGGTTTCAGGGGTGAAAGGATTACTCTCTCTCAGACTCCCCTGTGTGATTACATCTGATCAAATATGTCACAGGACCTGCGATGCTATGCACTGTCGGTGCCCTTTATGACATGTACCATAGCATGTAGACTGTAGATTAAATGCCAACATTCATTTCTTTGTGGTACATAATTAAGACATGGACGAAAATGATCAACACGGTTCCATTTCCAAATGCATTTCATTTTACCATGGCACACCCAAATTCGTTTCTTGGATGAACAAAATGTGCAACAAAAGGTAGCGCGTAATGTTGGTGCGTCTTTTAAGACCGTCCCGGAAAGAAAACATGAGGCACTGATATATTTATGAGTAGCCTTTGAAAATGTCCTATATTTGGGCAATGACCTTGTTTAAAAAGAAGACTGTTTGGACTCGCCTAGTAGGCATGCGTGTGTGTGTGTGTGTGTGTGTGTGTGTGTGTGTGTGTGTGCGCGCGCGCGCTTGAGCTCGTGTCTACAAGACGGAGGGCAGGGGGAGGCGGGCACGCCCAAAACGATGGTGTTGAATGACGCCCGTCTGTTGCTTCTTGTGTATATCGGTGTGTCCTGCGATTGGCGGAGGACAGGGGAAAGGCACCCACCGCTGGCGCTCCGTGGGCGGGTGGAAGGCCTGTTTATAAACCCAGATCTTCCCCGTGGGCGGGGAACAGCAACAGTAGGGAGTGAAAGTAAAGCGCAGGAAGAGAGTGAGAGAAACGGTGGAGGAGACGAGGCTGTGGCGGCGGCTGTGGTTGACCGGGGTTCGCAGAGGGGGCGAGGCGGCCGCCCCTGAATGCCTCTTCAACCGCGCATGGACGACCACCTCAGCCTCCTGCAATCACCCCCGCCGAGCGCATCCAAAACCCGGGGCGACAATCTGGTGAACCACGGATACACCGAGACAGAGGCAGACGTGATGACGGTTGTGGCGTGTGACAACATGCTAGAAGAGTCGGCGGCTCTCCCGGGCCACCACTCTTTGGACCGATATGAACCGGATCACGAATGCTGCGAGAGGGTCGTCATCAACATCTCAGGGTTACGGTTCGAGACGCAGCTCAAGACCCTCTCCCAGTTTCCAGAGACGCTGCTGGGGGACCCCAAGAAGAGGATGAGGTACTTTGATCCTCTCAGGAACGAGTACTTTTTCGATCGGAACCGACCCAGCTTTGATGCCATTCTGTATTACTACCAGTCTGGCGGGCGCATCAGAAGACCCGTTAACGTGCCCATTGACATTTTTTCTGAAGAAATCCGGTTCTATGAGCTAGGTGAAGAGGCTATGGAGAAGTTCAGGGAGGATGAGGGCTTCATAAAAGAGGAGGAGCGGCCCTTGCCCGAGAATGAATTTCAAAGACAGGTGTGGCTCCTTTTTGAATACCCAGAGAGTTCGGGTCCCGCACGGGGCATTGCGATTGTATCTGTCCTGGTCATTCTCATCTCCATTGTTATCTTCTGCTTAGAGACATTACCGGAGTTCAGAGACGAGAACAGGGATCCGATCATCATTGAGCCTGTGATAAATGGCACACTCCCATATTTCATCAGCCCCTTCTCAGACCCATTCTTTGTGGTGGAGACGTTGTGTATCATCTGGTTCTCCTTCGAGCTGCTGGTGCGCTTTTTTGCATGCCCGAGTAAAGCCACGTTCTCCAAAAACATTATGAACATTATTGACATCGTGGCCATCATTCCATACTTCATCACCCTGGGCACAGAGCTGGCAGAGAGGCAAGGAAACGGACAGCAGGCCATGTCATTAGCCATTCTGCGCGTAATTAGGCTTGTTCGGGTATTTCGCATCTTCAAACTCTCGCGTCACTCCAAGGGGCTTCAGATTTTAGGACAGACTCTGAAGGCCAGTATGCGTGAGCTGGGCCTGCTTATCTTTTTCTTGTTCATCGGTGTCATCCTCTTCTCCAGTGCTGTATACTTTGCTGAGGCGGACGACCCAGACTCGGGTTTCAGCAGCATCCCGGACGCATTCTGGTGGGCTGTCGTCACCATGACCACCGTGGGCTATGGGGACATGCACCCAGTGACAATCGGAGGAAAGATTGTGGGGTCTCTGTGCGCCATCGCTGGCGTGCTGACCATTGCCCTGCCTGTACCTGTCATTGTCTCCAATTTCAACTACTTCTATCACAGAGAGACGGAGGGCGAGGAGCAGGCACAGTACCTGCACGTGGGCAGCTGTCAGCCTCTGGCAGACACGGAGGAGCTGAGGAAGACTCGCTCCTCTTCCTCACTCAGCAAGAGCGAGTATATGGTGATAGAGGAGCACGGGATCAACAGCGCGTTCAAACAGCAGCCCAACTTCCCCACCACCACGCAAAACAACTCGCAGAATTGTGTGAATATAAACAAAAAGATTTTCACCGACGTGTAGCCAATTTTAGAGTCGTGGCTCTGAACACAGGAGGGGGTGGTGTGTCAACAAACAGCTGGTTCTGTCGTTGCGCACCAGCGTGTGGAAGTAGCGGCAGATCAAATGAAGAAAACAAGGAATAGAGAGAGAGAGGTTAAGAAAGCGCAAACCCTGTCTGTTCAGAGACGCTGCTTTGTGCTCCATCCAAAGAATCAGGATTTTTCATTTCAGCGATCTGAATTCATAGCCTAATTCTGTATGGTTCCATTCGCGCTTGGAGAGAAAGAGCTCCTTAAACTAATTAGTCTACTATTCTTCTCGGAGTGAGGGGATTGCCCTGTTGTGCATTGTGCAATAGCCAATATATTATCACAACAGGTAGTGATAGAAGCTTTATAACTGTGAAAGATGAGTACAAAATGTATGCTACTTGAAGGACACTCACATTGTATTAACATGCGTTATGAGTCGTGATTCGTCAGTCATAGCCTATTTATAATAATCCGAATCATTTAAATATGTGTGTGTGTTTAAACACATGTAATGTCTGAAAAACACAGTTCTGCATATATTATTCAATTAGACCGTTCTGTGCTATGCCTTTATTGTGCGTTACAGTCTAGTCCAAATGCTACCGTCTTTAAAAAACAATCCCTTATAAAACCTCCCTGGTAGGCTATTTAATGCGTAAGCGACACCATATAAACACAGGGGTCAGTCGACTGTCAACACACACGTGAGAGAGGAAAACACAGTGCTCTTTCACGCACAAACAAACGCAGCGATCAAAGATGGAGCGTGCTTCTCTTTGGATGCCTCAAATATAGCCCGCTGTGATGCAGTCTCCATGGTGACGGTCGTTTCCTCGGTAACCCCGGTCACCGTTGCCATGGCACCCTTGTTTCCACAGTAACCTCCCAGATGGCTTGGGAGCTATTTTGAAGAATCTTCTCTAAAAAGCTCGTCTTCAGTCTCCAACAAGACTGTTTTGTCATCACGCTTTTGGGTGCGCACATTACATGCCCAAACAAGCCCAGCGCCACTGGCGCTAATCAGCAAGTTCACCTAGTGACCTTAACATAAAAACAAATTGGAGTAATAAGATCTGTTTAAAAATTGGCACTATGTACTGCCCCTCCACCCCAAAATGAACCAGACAATATATGATAAGCCGGGAGAAGCGGAATGAGAGGGAGTGCGTGAGGAATTATGAATGGACTGGGAGCACATTGTGTCTGGCTGTCTGGAATGCGCTACTGCGGGTGCTCAGCAGAGGCTGCTGCTCTCCCACTGATACAATTGGTAAGTTCTGAGCACATGCCCCATTACCCATTTACCTTTACCAGTGTGTTTACTGTTTGTATATTTGCACACGTGTTCCATGGACTTGTCAATTCAGGCAGGTCAGTTCAATCTAGAGAATGACATGATTGTACCTTATTTAAACTCCACTCTACAGGTGCAGGTCAAACAGTTCCTTAACATTCTTACATTGATTTTATATTTTCTATAACAGCATAATGTAAGTGTAGAGAGGTCATTGTATATTTTTGTTAAAGCGCTAAGTATGTACCTGCAGCCATCAGCAGCTGCATGTACATATTTAGACCCTCCATTAGCCTGAGTGTGTGGCCTTTCCTATTTTTTTTGTAATGGGTGTGGCGCTCCTGCAGAGCACCAAGTTGTATTTGACCTTCAGCTGACTTTGCATGTGAAATGAATAAGGGCACGAAGCCCACCCAGTTTGTCTCAGTGCTGCGCCCTGGTGGCCACCGTCTCCTGCTAACAGAACAGGTGGCTCCTACCTGTTTGTCATCTCCGTGTTTCTTTTTTTTGCCATTCATAGAGAGAGAGGGGTTATCCATGAGATACCAGACAGCAGAGAAAATAGAGAGATGCTGGTTTGAGACTGGTATTGTTCTGTTTCTTATCAAATCTATTGATTTCATGTATAGGTAGTTTATTCTGTATTTTATTTGCTAAAAACACAAAAAAATGATAATTCGCATGGTTATAACAAAAAGATTACATTAAAGATTATTTTTTCTACAGTATGCTGCTCAACTGCTATGCCTGCAGAATTAATTCCAGATTTATGAAACAGAGACAAGGGTGAGAAGGCAGGATGGGAATTAATCAAACAACCATGTTCTAAATCTATTTAGTGTGGAGGTTTGTACACTTGAACATGTGCTTGTGAGCACATGTGTGTAGTAGTACACTAATTATATTTATATCACTCCAGTTATGGTTGAGTGATAATTAGGGCAGTCTCATTAGCTGGCTCACACTAAAGGCAGAGTGGGAGGTCCGACAGATTGATGTCTTTATTGATCATTCCTTTCCATTTTGACCCCCTGACCTTGACTTCATATAAGTCATCAGTTAAATGCCCTGCTCATTTCTCAGGTCACATAAAAGCTGCAATGAAGAGAAACATTGGTCTATTGATCAACAATGGAGATGTATTCTGCACGAGACAGGAGCTACTTGTTCATTATCTAATTAGATTGATCAGTCTGAAAGTTATTCTCACAGGAATGAGCTGGGTGGATTGTTAGAGACAGAAACACAGTACTGTACCGTGTAGGTTTGTTAATTGTTATTCTGTCCAACTCTGCTAATGTGCATCAGCTCACTCGAGTTTTGCATTTGTTTCTGTCACAGACTCTAATTACCTCTGCTTACCACAGCTACACTATCTTAAAGTTTACAACAGTGCAGACATCTTGTTGATGCTCTTTTATGGGCTAAATTGCACCGAGTGAGTTCACTCAAGTTAGTTAGTGGGGACAGTTCTAGGGAAATGTTGCCATTTTTGTCAATGGAAAGTCTTTCTTATCCAAAAGTTGCCTGTTCCTCTCTTCTTCCCTCCTCTCATCCCCTCTCCTCTTCTTCTGAACTGACAGTGTTTACAGTTTGATTTTTGCATGAGTGGTAATGAGACAGCAGGGAGAGGAGGAGCAGCCTTGCGTTGTTAATAAGACAACCAAGCTGTGTTATGGGTCTGGCTACACTGTGCAGATCTAACTATTTTGCCCCCTCTCAGGTGAAAGTAGTTCTATTTATGCACAGCCCTCCTGAAACCCCTGACGACCCCAATTAGACTGTCTCCAATTTAGGTAAATAGCCCGTACTTGATAAGGAGAGCAAATATGACATGGGTGAACTTCACTTATAATTACTTGAAGCCCTTCTCATTTTAGAGCTGTATTGCCTATTAACCCTTCTGTCTCCTTTTCACGTTTTCCCTTTAGGGACGCAATGACTTTGGTCTTCCTATTGGGCCTGATGGGCTAAAGTTAAGAGTCAAGACAGACGTCCCACTGGATACATTTTTCTGCCCCTGCCATCCTCCTCCTGATTGCTGTCCTCAAACCTGGATTTCTAACAAGCCGTGCCCAGCAGTTCTTCCCCTCCAGTGGATCACCACTCAATACAAAATGCAACAAAATGCAAATGTTTTAATGGGAAAAAAACAGAAGTATATTATATTCCACGTACACTTTTGTAGCTGCAGTTTTATGACTGCTTCTGTTCCGGAGTTAACGCACTGTGAGTGGAACCATCACAGGATCAAAAGTAATTCAGGCGGTGACAGAATTCAGCTGGAACCACGTTATGGACTCTGACATTTCTCCATACTGCTTTCTATATAAAAAATTAAAAGGACAGATTCAGGAAACAGCCAGCAATTTTGCAAAGCACATTTCATTCCTGGACTTTACACAGATTTCTACATTCTGTATTCATGTTTCTGGTTAATGATATTCATTACGGACAATAACCGACAAACAGCTTTAGCTTCAAGTCAAACGTGGCAAAAACTGAGGCCATCCGTGATTTGCTGATATGAAACTGTGATACAAATCAAAGACTGTTAGCCATATGCCTTTCTTAGCTCTGTGTGCTCTGTATTGCTAATATATGAAACACACACATATGTACGTGTGCTGCTTGCAGCTATTCCCCCTGACCTACACATGGATAACACTACAAAGGTGTGCACATACACACGAACACAGACACACAAACATGTATGCACATGCCTGTGAATGGCTCCATTTCATCCCAGAGCGCACTGGTGGGTTTTTTGGGATGGGGCAGAATATTGTCAGGGGGAAAGCTGTGTGTACCAGTATTTGTTCTGTGTTAGTCTGTGCTGTCTTTAACATGACCCATATAAAGAGATTACGAATTGTATTGTCTTTATTTGAGAGGAGCTGACTTTTTTATCTTGATGATGATATTTAGGTCCCATTACTGACCTTATTACCTATTCTATCTGCACACTCTGCATGTCTATTATGTCAAATAAGACTAGAGACATTTGAACAACATAGCCATCTCTTTGTGTGGATGTTTCTGCACAGTTAAGTCACTCCAATATTCAGGATGTTGGTTTTTAGTATAAGTAGCCCACTCAATTTGTTTATTTAACAGGATAAAGGTGCAATAACGATAATGCAAAAACATCAAATAGTTTATACTATTTGTGTAATGGGCGTGTAATGGGAGGTACCTAGAAATGTGTAAAAATGTGAATTTTTGTGTATTTTTTACGGTTTAATCAGTCAATGTTGCTCTAATTTCCTAAGTTAACTGGGCCATTCGTATCCATAAAAAATGCTGCTGACACACAAGAAATGTCACCATTTAACAAGTGTTTCCCATGCAGAGCCGCACACAGGGACAGTTTTTTAGTAGTGAATAACATTGTTTGGCTTGCAGCCCTTTAGACGGCTGGTTACAGAAAAAAACAGACACACACACTGTAGTTGTGCTGAACAGACAGATCAATGCAACTTTTCTTTAACAGGGTGACTGGGCCAGTCCTTTATGAGAGTATACTGTATCTATTTATGAACGTCAATGAAATAGAAGGATGCTATTAAAAATAAAATACACTATTCTGTCTGACTGATTCAAGAAACGCAACAGGAATTTAGATTTGCTTTGATAAAGAGACGATTCCCAATTTTCAAAGGGCATTATCTCAAGTTGCCAGAGATTTGATTGCATGACTGGACCTCAAAGAGAACTGAATTGTGTTTGAGCCCAGTGGAAAACTTCATATCTTCCCCGTGCAGAGGAGGTAAATATTAACATTCTAACAGAGGTTTACAGCCCTCACACTGTCATCCTGTGTATGAGCAAGTGTGCTTTATTGCTCCAGTAAACCTACTAGCTTGCTAATAACTCTGCCATCTCCCTAGGCTATTGTGAGTCTGTGTTCACAGGCATATTGGAAATGTGGTGGTAGTTCGAGAAAATCCCCCTTAAACTCTTTCACTTTCTCTGTCTTCCTGTCAGTTTCTCTGTCTCTTCATGGCTTTTGTTACGGATGTAATTGAAACATACAACCACCCATAAGATCATAAAAATACCTTATGATGTCATCAAAGCTTACCACCAGCTGTGGTGCTACCGCAGGAAAACTCCATAGCAACAGGATGGTTGTTGGTAAGATAAAGAAAATTGCCATATAGAACAGACTCAGACCTCCACAGGCGCATTCAAGGCGCAATCACTTACGCTGTCTGTATTAGCATCAATTGTTGCAGTGTTTATGTTTGGTAGTGTGTCATTTTTGTGTGTGTGTGTGTGTGTGTGGCAGAGGATCAGTGTCTTCCCGGGGCAAATTGGGTCTTACCATACAGGGACTCCACACCAGGTCTAAGTGGAGTGAAGACACTGCCAACACAACCCATTCATGAGCCAACATCAGATTGTATGCACACACAAACACCACAGAGGATTACAGGGCTGAAAGCCAACAACAGCTAATGATGAAAGGAAGATGGAATGACTTTAAAGGACTTGAGCAGGGTGATATCTGTTTTCCACCAATAAATTGTGAACTTAACCTTTTAAGTTTATATGAACTTATTAGCAACAGTTGCTCATTTAAACATCCAGCAGCTGTGAACAACATTATCATTCATTTGCTGTTGTGTTTCTGGTCACCTGCCAAATCTTAGTCCACTATTCACTCTCATTCAGCTCTGCTTTTGGTTTCTGTCAAAATCAAGCATCAAAATGCTCCACTGTGCTCACTAGCTAGTTGCTAACCATGGCCACCTGGTGTTTGGTGCTGAGCAGGTACTATAGAATGGGTTTTTAGAGCTTTTGCTAAAAACAGCTACCTGCAATGACCAAAAGCAGCACTATGAGAGCAGGAAGTCTATGAAGCCAAGGGGAGCTGCAGATTTTAGTGATAGTTCTTATTAGGTTCATCATTGGATGGATTTTTATAAAATAAAATATATTAAATGTCAATTGATAGATTTATAATAAATATAAAATAATAAATCTTTTATATTTAATAAAATATTTATTAAAGCTCCTTTAAAGGCACATGCATTATTTATTTTTATTTTTGGGAGGGAGTTCTTCCTCACAGTGTAATGATGGAGGGTGCCGTAAGTTGCTCAGGTTGTAAAGCCATCTCAGAAAATTGTCTGATTTTAGGTTAAATAAATAAGTTATGAAAGGTTAAAAAAGGGTTATACAAATACAAAATGTCAGGTTATTTAAGAAAAAAAGCTGATTTGACTAGACCTGAAATAAAGTTATGTAATAATGTGACCCTTAAAACATTTTAAAACTAAAATTAACCTTGTAAGACATTTCAAATAAGCACTAAAATAAAAAATAAGCTAATGATTGAAATGATAAATGAATTCCAAACACACGTAACATGACATAAAATAGGATCCAACTTTTTTTATCCATCACATATTATCCCAGTGTAGGTGGCAACACTGCATGGGGCTTTCAACTGGCTGACATTTTCATGTTCTCTAGCAGAGCCACACTATTGGCAGCTGGGAAGGATGGTTGCTAAGGATGATGACGCTGTTGCTAGTGCTTCCGCAAAAATCTGATTATTCCTGGATGCTGACTGGCTGATCAGTTGCAGTTTTCCGCCACAAGCGCAGGAGACAAGGTGGGACTCCTTATAAATACAAAACAAGACGTTAGACGGATCTTCAACAAACACATGTAAACTGCTTTGGCAAAATTGTTTAAATGAAACATTCATGTCAATAAGGCACAATGAACTGAACTGAACTCATTATAGACATTCTTTGATTTGCAGTAACACGTGACACAAATAAAAGCATACAAAATAGTGCATCACAACCAGATGTTGAGACACGTTTGATTTTTTTTTTCAAGCTGTTGAAAGGGGTGGTGTGCTGCCAGTCACCCCAGTTTTTGCTGTCAAAACAAACAGACAGATGATGGAGAGGGTGATAGTGAAAAGAAAAGAGAAAAAGGGGGAGATGCTGCAGATGACTCATCACTCTGTCACTGTGACCTTTTTCTGCTAACCTCTCCACCTCTATTGTTCCATCCTATTAAGAACTGCTCTTCTTGCAGATGACTACAGGCCAAGGCTAGAGAGCAGAAAATGGCTGATCCTATACTAGACTGAGTAACATCTTCCACCTTTCACCCATGTAGGTTTTGATTATTTTTTCACACCATTTTCTGCTGACTAGTTTCCTCAATTCCTTTTCTACTCACTGTCTTCTCTGTAACACATATCTGCTATTCTTGACATTATTTCAACCTTTTCCTCCTTTTCCATTCCTCCCATTTGAAGTGGGAGGTTCCCCTAGTGTCACTGCACATTCAGTGAATGTTGTCAAGTCATGCAGTCTGCTGCGTATATATCATGAATATACCCCTAAGTTTCCTCTCGAAGGCTAAGCTACGTAAGTCACACCTCCACCGTTAGGTCATTGACTTTTCCCTGTAGTTGAAGACTGAGAAAACAACAGAAACTGAAACCACATCCAGAATCAATAATAGTACTATACTCCAGAGGTAAGGACATATCTCATCATGAAAGCAGCGATCAGCCTGGCTGCTCTCAACAGGCAGTTAGAGAACTTCCAAGGTCATCCTCTAAATATAGAGGGACCCCAGATGGAGACATGCAGGGAGAGATATGAGACTAGAAGGAAAAAAGAGGGAGGTAAGGTTAAAATAAGTTAATATGGTAATTAAGTTCGTTGGTAAGTTGTCGAAGAGAAGAAAGTCTTTTTAGCTGAGTGCTATTTCGATGCCTAAATGCCAAAATTAATTAGAAACCGACTGATGATTTCCATGTGTTCACAGTGAAACGAAAGGTTTGGTAGCATATAGAGCTGTCATTCTGTTATTTAGGAATATAAGTGTAACAGAGACAAGCCAGCCATGTTGTGTAGCAGGGCACACAGTATCGTTAGTGGCATTATTTGCATCTGTGTGTGCATACTGTATGTGTTTACTTTCTCCTATCTCCATTAATGTTTCTTGTCTTGGGGCTATAGAGACATGGAATTAGTATGATTTTATCTGAATGTGTATTTCATTGTTTTCATGTGTGTGTGTGTGTGTGTGTGTGTGTGTGTGTGTGTGTGTGTGTGTGTGTGTGTGTGTGTGTCTGTCTGTGTGTGTGTGTGTGTATTATAGCTGGAGTATGTTCTAGCTTGTATCGTGAGTGATCACCTGCTGCAGCACAAGCTGAGGTCATCCAGGAGAAAGCTCCTCCCATGCAGTCTGCCGTCATAAGTTGGATCAACATCCTCTTCCCTCCTTCACTCTGTCGCTTACTAAACTCTCCTACTCCCTCTCTGACTTCCACATGTTCTGCTGCATAGAAAAGGGTGGAGATTTTAGGTGTGGAGGTCTGCTGACTCACACGCTAGTGGCACAAATATTATGATCATCTCGCTATTTAGACTTAAGTGAACTATTTGTGTGGAATTGCAGTGAAATTATTATCTGAGTAAATTAATAGAATGTGCTTACCATATATCACGGGAATAACGGGTTCTGTGCACGTTATAGAGTTCTGGGCACTTTCATGTTGTCTTAAACATCATTATGATGTCTTAAAATAGTGTTTCTTATTCACAGCTCTCTCACTCAACTAAACTCAGACAACACAGACATTTCTTTCTAGACATTTTGGGGCCCAGCCACTACGGTGCACCAGCTGGCACGAGGAGTCACAATCAAAAATTGCCTAAAATATACGTTTTACAGTATGAAAAATGCTCAGGCAGGCAGTCGTGTGGGGTCATCAGTCGCAAAGCATTCTTAAGTTTCTCTATGAGGTTCCCACAGGTCTGTTTGGCTGAAAACAAAACAGAATCAATGGTGCCATTCTTAGACTTGGCACAATTTGAAGGTGAGAGGTAACTGGAGACAGAATTGAGGATCTAAAATAGTTGGGGAGTCAATGGCCCTCAAATCTCTGGGTCAACTGTGTGCCAGTAATATAAAAGTATTAAGTCTAAAAATACGTGTACAATGTCTGTGTTCAGAATTGACTGAATTATGACTCAGAGAAGGAGTATGAATTGTTAAGCACATTGTGGCAGTGAGGTGCTAAGGGTTTTAAAAGTACCATAATTGCCTCCATGAATTGTCTCACATACACTGCTGTTGCTCCTGCTGAAAGTGTTGGTAAGTGAGCCAAATCACCAGGAAAAACAACAATAACTAACTTTCCCCATTGTTTTCAGAACACAGGTATGCACCTGTCCCTTTCACCAGACGCAGTACACCCACATACAAACCTTTGTTTTTGGTTAATTGCAATGCTGGACAACAACTTTAACCCTAACCCCAACATTTCTCTTTAAAATATCAGACATATTGTCTCTATTTGCAAAAAACATTCGATGTAAGCTACAAACGGATATGGTTCAGGTATGATGAGGCTCAGGATGTGGTTAAGTATATTAATTATCATTCATGTATGGTAGAGTTAGAGTATGGTTTAGGTTAAACAACTAAAACCCATAGGTTGAGGTTAAGGTAAAGTTTGAACACTGAATTCTTATATGAAATGTGACATAACCATTGCCAGTGTATGCACATTTTAAGAGAGGAATTAGTTGCAAGAATGAAATAAACCATTTCAGTCAACAGAGAACACGCCCCTGCCCCAATCCCGGCCAACTCAATACTATATCCCATACTCTAAGTGCCCTCTTTCCCATCCCGCTTATAAACTAGGTTGTAGACAATTGCTGTGAATGTGGAGGTGGATGATGAATCATTACACTGCTGACACCCAGCTCTGGATATTAGTAGCTGGGCTCTTAGCCTCCCTCCATTTAGAATTGGGTTCTCTTCATTTAAATTCATGGACGATGAAGATTTGAGAGTTCCTGGCCATAAATCAGCCTGCTTATGTAAAAGTGTCGATAACCCCTAATTGAGACCTTCAGCCAGATTGGCAAACTGGTTATCAGCTCTATGCAGAGAGGCCTAACTGCTGCAGTCCCTGTGGTCCCATGTCATCATCTTCTTCAGTATTTTTTGACATTTTGATTGGAGAAGGACTGCATATTATGTTGAACCAGCCCTTGAGCTGTAGAGAATGGCAGAGCAAGGAGAACACACAGGGGAGGGAGGACATGTGGTATTCCTTCTCTAGGGAGTTTTGGAGTCTCTTTTTTCTTTCATGTGCGATTCATGCTCTGTGCCAGAGGAAATATCTGGGTTTTTCCACCTGGCCCACTTTCAAAGAGTGGAAGAAAGAAAGGCAGGGAATACTGTCTACAGGAAAAGTGCACCAGTTACTTTAACTGTATAATCATTAAACTTCATCTAGTTTGCGATTGCATTAAGAACTGTTAGCATCAGTCTTCTCTGTGCGTGTGTGTGTGTGTGTGTGCATGAGAGTGAGTGAGTAAGTGTGTGAGTGAGTGTGTACGTGCATGCACTTAATAGGTCTGGGCAGTTAATAGTGGACTCTGATATGCAGGTCTATAAATGATTAGAGCATAATCGGCGACTCAACAAATTGTATTGGAGCCTGCCAAGGTATCCTGCATAAACTAAGGACCTCACAGGTGACACACACATTTTTAAATATACTATAATAATGTTTGAGCACATGCTATACTTTTATATTTGTGCTGACAAACATAATAAAGCAAACGAACAAACAAATTATCTCAACACTTCCGGCAGCCATTCAAACTTGCACACACCCAGTCAAGCACTCAAACCATAAGATACAGGAAAATACTGCTAAAATCACTCATTTGGGCCTTAATATAATTACACAGTTATCAGGGATAAGCACAGGTGCAGCTGCTGGTTCATTGTACCCCATTCCTTCCAATTCATCGCCCTGATTTCAAGATGGTCCCTATGTTTTTAATTCTTCCCTGACATTCTCCCAGACCAAAGGAAACATTATATTGTTTGTAGGGTCATGTGTGTTGTTAAGTGTATGCTTCATGGACACATAGGGCGCGAAGTCAGTTACAAGATTTTAGGAAAATAATCCTCCTCTTGCTGTCAGTTTCTGCCTTTAACTGTTCTCTCCACAGGTTTTGCTGAAAACCGCTTCCACCCTGTGGTGGGCGATGCTTCCCCTTTAATGTGGAGCAGTGAGGACAGGAGTTGCGGGGAAGGGGGAGCGCAGAGGGATGGGGCGAGGCGCGCAAGAAGCTGTTAGTATGCGCTGCGATGCCCTAATGCAGCCCACGCGTCTCAACTATGGTGAATTATGGTGAAATATGAGAGAGATGGGAAGAACCGGCAGCTCAAAAACAGTTGGTCGTGATGAGATGACACAACCGCTTGACAGATTAGTCAAATGAGGGAAGAAGGACAGATATGAAGGAATGGACTCACGATAACTGGACAAACATACATGCGTCTGCGCACCAAGAGATTCAGGGTGAATTCCTGCATGCCATTATCTGAAATTATGCTGTAGTCCGACAGATAATGCTATGCTGCTTTGTTTAGTGCATGGAGTCTATTGTGGCTGTCCATGATCCACACAGGGGAGGGCTGCAAATGGCTTGAGCATGTCTGGCACCTGCCACTCTAAACTCACTCACTCGGCGATTGCCAATCAACTCCAACACTGCCATTTAATGTTTGAAAATCCCAGTGCATGAACTTGGCTGCTTTGTCTCAGATTTATGGGGGGGGGATAGTTGTTCACTTGTTAAAAACGCCATCAGAGAACCGCGTTATTCCATGG
Organism: Lepomis macrochirus; assembly: GCA_024633595.2. NCBI lineage: Eukaryota > Metazoa > Chordata > Actinopteri > Centrarchiformes > Centrarchidae > Lepomis > Lepomis macrochirus. Next base: position 16,337,396 of record JALXJV020000014.1, on the reverse strand, counting down.
AATGGGTTGTGAACATAAGCCTCCATTTGTTACTATGTGCATCATTGGTGTCTCCATATGGATATTCCCCATCAGAAAAAAGATGGTGGCATTTACATGAGATCAATTGAAAAATAACATTTTAACGAGCTAAAACGCATAGATGCAAAAAACCTGCAGGGGGAATATGGACCTGTTTCGGGATCAAACAGGTGATTTCGCTGTAGATGAAATCTCCTGAAACATGGGTGCTTCCGAGTAGAAATATTGACAGCAGCGCCTCCCGCATCCTCACTTCCCCAATAAGTCTCTGCAGATACCAGAGTAGAGGATACCTTTGCAGGCGGCAGCGTATTGTTCTGAGGTAGGGGCGCCATATATTATAGCATATTTAGCATTTTAAGATTTGCTTTTATGAAAATCACTTTCCTACCACAACATCATCGCCCCCCCTAACAGCTTCAACCTGTAGCTTAGCTGTATCACAACATGTATCTGCTGGTCACTGGGGCGAGGGAGGTAACTCCTGCATCCTCACGCCTTGTCCCCTCTCCCACTCCCACTGCTGCGTTACTGCAGAGCCGGAGCTTCGAGTGATATATGGCTGGCAGGAGCTGCTTTGACCGTGGGAGCTGACTTTTGACCGGACACTTCTGCTGGGCCTGTTAGGCAGTTGCCGACTACCAAAGGACACACAGTGAACAAGCCAGTGCAAATAGGTAGGACATTTTATGCTTTTATTCAGATATTGTTGCTTTTACTACCAAATTACACATTTATATCTGTCTTTAGAGTAAAAACGTGTGAGCTGAAATAGACCTAGGCTTACTATAGGCCTACATCTTTATACAAATCTTTTGTGCAGAGGCCTATGAAGTTTGAAGGTTATAGTATACTGTTCAAACAGCTCTGCAGTATAGCAATGGGCTCTGTCAATCACTGGCTATGACAACCACCCCTAAATATAATTAACTGATAAACTATTCATTTGATCAGTGGCTTGATGGAGCTTTTCTCAGCTTTGGGAGAGAATGTTTGTCACATCACACATGCAGAGAGAGGAAATTCATCTCTGAGGTCTTATGGAGCACTCAGCATATAATCTGATTTGTTGGTTGTAATTGCACCCCGTGAGAGCTGATACAGTATTACTGGCTAGCATATTGATCCGGCAGTGTGCTCATATGAGAGAGAACTCATAACCTAATACTCAAAGACGCAATGGAGCCAATTCGCTCAAATGGTTCTGCTCCCCACCCCCAACTGCACTGCATTTCTGGGAATTACAAACAATTTTAGTCTGTGAAAGATGTTACATTTAGCAAAATGAATGGTTCAGAAATATATGCCAGTAATGTTGTTGAATATACATGCTCAAAATATTTATAAATAAATTAACCTAAAAAAAGTCCTGAGCTTCTCATGGCATTCATTATTGCAGTCTGTCTCTGCTTTCTGTCCCGTCCTGTAGCTCTTTGCAGGCAGATCTGCCTGTACCTGAGCCCACAAGCGTGTGGAGCCTTCATCTCCTCGTGGCCCGACGTGGCTCCACCCTGTCTAAAACCTGCAGGTCCCATCGCCTTCCAGCATGACGGTTGCTACCAGCGACCCTGCGGACGAAGCCGCAGCACATCCGGGTCAGCCTCATGACCAGTACGACCCAGACCCGGATCATGAGTGCTGTGAGAGGGTCGTCATCAACATCTCAGGCTTGCGCTTTGAGACGCAGCTCAAAACCCTCTCCCAGTTTCCAGAGACGCTGCTGGGGGATCCCAAGAAGAGGATGAGGTATTTTGATCCTCTCCGGAACGAGTACTTTTTTGACCGGAATCGTCCAAGTTTTGATGCCATTCTGTATTATTACCAATCTGGAGGCAGGCTGCGCCGGCCTGTTAATGTGACCCTGGACATTTTTTCTGAAGAGATCCGTTTTTATGAATTGGGTGAGGAGGCAATGGAAATCTTCAGGGAGGATGAAGGGTTCATAAAGGAAGAGGAGCGGCCCCTGCCAGAGAATGAGTTTCAGAGACAAGTATGGCTGCTGTTTGAGTATCCGGAGAGCTCAGGTCCTGCTCGCATCATTGCCATCATCTCTGTCATGGTGATTCTTATCTCTATTGTCAGCTTCTGTCTGGAGACATTGCCAATTTTCCGAAATGATGACGGGGAGATCTACAATGCTCCACTCCAGTCCATGTCCAATGCCACCTCTACCTATGATGGCTCGGATTATTTCACAGATCCTTTCTTCATCGTGGAGACTCTCTGCATCATCTGGTTCTCGTTTGAGTTCCTAGTGAGGTTCTTTGCCTGTCCCAGTAAAGCTGGATTTTTTGGCAACATCATGAACATCATTGATATAGTGGCAATCATCCCCTACTTCATCACCCTAGGCACAGAGCTAGCAGAGAGGCCAGAGGATGCTCAGGCAGGCCAGCAGGCTATGTCTTTGGCTATTCTCCGTGTCATTCGTCTTGTCAGGGTGTTTCGTATCTTTAAACTCTCGCGTCACTCCAAGGGACTCCAGATCTTGGGACAGACTCTGAAGGCCAGTATGCGTGAGCTGGGCCTTCTCATCTTCTTCCTGTTTATCGGCGTAATCCTCTTCTCCAGTGCTGTCTACTTTGCAGAAGCAGACGAGCCACATTCCCAGTTCAGCAGCATCCCTGAGGCCTTTTGGTGGGCCGTGGTCTCCATGACCACCGTGGGCTATGGAGACATGGTTCCAACAACCATTGGAGGAAAGATTGTGGGGTCTCTCTGCGCAATTGCCGGTGTGCTAACTATTGCCCTGCCTGTACCTGTCATCGTGTCAAACTTCAACTACTTCTATCACAGAGAGACGGAGGGCGAGGAGCAGGCACAGTATCTTAACATCCCAAGTGTGCCTAAAGCTAGCTCAGCTGACGATCTGAAGAAGAGCGGTCGGAGTGGCAGTGGATCCACTCTCAGTAAATCTGACTATGTGGAGATCCAGGAGGCTGATAACCACAGCACCGAAGGCTTAAGACCAGAGGGCATGAAAACAGGAAACTGCACCCTCGCTAACACTAACTACGTAAATATCACTAAGATGCGTACAGATGTATAATGTGAGCTACTGTAGATGGTGAACTTGAGCTGGGGTCCACGGGGACTGTGACAGGAGGATGAAGGTATGTCTCCCTGTATTGACCAACAAATGGCAACCAGTATGACAGTCCAGAGCAGATGAGTGAGATTAACTTGGAGAAAAGGTCAGTAGAGAGGACATTGTGTTCTCTTACATCCTATGGCGTATATCATAGAACTGCCAGCCATCTTATTTAGGACATTATCAGTGTCTGCATGGAGTTAGTCTTACTTATGTGACAGTACTCGTCCTGCTCGCAACAGTAGCCAATTAGTAGCCTAACCAGTAATAATCAATATTAACAGTGTAAAGGGAACACTAGTTTCTACCTTCTTGCTCAAACTGCCTCCAGGAGAAGATGCACGATAACAGTAATTTTGATCAGCGTAACTTTTATTTAACGTGTGACTTTAAAACAGGCCACGCTATCAGCATTCATGAGCCACTTTAATCTGTTGCTCTAACTGCCAAGGTCCCGACTCAGAGAAAAAAACTAAATCACTAAGATCACAGCTGTTCTGTCAGGGGAAACTGAATTGAGCAACAGAGAGTGAGAGACAGAGCGATACTAATGTGCTTTTGACCAAATGGTCATTTGTTGCATTCTCTGTCCGAGAAAAAGCCTAAGTGCACAAGCATTCCTCCCTGGGCCTACACTAGATATTGTCTAGTACAAAAGACTGGCCTCTGTAGAGACTAACAGATAGATGACAGTGCTGTGCTGTGGACCGCAATAGCACAACACCTTCTTCTTCCTCATTTTTCCTTGGTGACGCTCAAGTGGATTTACAGTATATAAACTCTCTTAAGACTGCCTTTTTTGTTTCCAGCGAATGCAGGCTAGCAGTTGGACAGAAGAAATGTCTCTCTAAACACAGTGAATGTCTTCTTTATTTATTTGATTTGTTGTAATATATGTTTTTTTAGTAATGTGGCAAATGTGTGTTTCTCACCTGCATTTTTTATGGTTAAAAAACCTGATGTAGGAAGAAAGATTGAATACTGTGAGTGAATATTTTCTCTGTAGCGTTCTGAGTGAGTGCCTATATATCCATTCTCTTAACTGCACCTTCAAGTGTCTCTTTAATCGCCACCCAGGTCCACTGTAACAGACAGCGAGAAGTGTTGAGTTTGACACAGCTGCCCAGCACAAAGGTTGCTGTTCTTGACTTCATAGCATTCCATGTTTGTAGAAACAGATAAAATGAGATTAAGAAGCAAACTAGGGTGAGTTTTTATTTTGTCGTTTTTGTCAGGAGCAAATTTATATCTATGATGTTACTCACTATACACTGTACAACACTATACATTGTATGTCCAGAATGTGCAGAATTAAGCAGAACACTATTCCTCAAACTTTAAAACACAGTTTAAGGTTTTTTGCAGCAAAGTAAACTAGTATGTATAATTAATGTATGTTTTTTAAGACCTTAACGCAAGAAGTTAAACATGACAGTTTTTCTAAAGACCCACTACCAAAGAAAGACCTCAGTGATCAATTAAAATTAATCTGACCCCTTAAGGTCCATCTATTACTATCACAAATGCAAACTTTGTATTATTCAGTCCTGCTGGATTAATGTTTAAGAAGCAATGTCAGCATTTAGGTCAGCTGTAAACTTGCTTGTGATACACAGGAGCTCATGAAGATAAAATTGTTTTTTCCTACCTAATCAAGCTGATAGGTAATCTTTGCCTATCATGATCCCTTTCATATCATATATATTTCTCCCCTTAAACAATACAGAAAAAACGTTTGCCTGCTCCTGGAACAAGTTAAAAACAACAAAAATATTTTTCAATTATTATATTGTTAGATTTAATTTAATTGAGTGTTGCTGGCTCAATTATCAGGTCACCGAAAATGAATGTGTCACGACCTGGCATATTGTATCTTGGGTTGTTGAAGAAATGAATTTTGTCTCAGTATTTTGTTTTAGTTTTTCTTTTTCGGTACTCATGCAGTTTGAGCAGTCTTTCCATTTGTGTATTTTGCCCACTATAATGCAGTGCCTATACTATCTGCCCTTCATCAGCTTCTTGTCAAACAGATACCATTCTGCTATTGTAGTACTGCATGTCCTTGAAGTATTCATTGTAGCATGAATTAGTAAGAATAATACTTAAAAAGCAAACATAAATATATTTCAATATCTCCAGAGGTACTGGCGCTACGTGAATTAAACTAAAGTGTCTTGTTTTAAAAGTATGTTTCATGCTATGTATGTACATCTTCTGGCCATTGCTAAATCTGAAATACTGTTAAGACACAATCCATGTTAAGTATTTACCCAGAGAGAGTTGTGTGTTTGTGAGAACATTTGTTAAATGTCGCCTATGTAAGGAGGCTTAAGAAAGTAACAACAGCCTAAACATGAGAGGAAACACAGAAGGTTTGAGAGGTTTAAAAAAAAACAGCAAGAGATGAGAGTCCAAAGCAATGCTGCCTTCAGAACAGGGATAGCAAAACCTATGATCCACAGTTCAGACGGGAACTACTGTCCTGCTCCTTTCAGCTTTAAAGTCTTCATAGTCAGTTACAGTCACAACCCAGGTACGGTGTCTCATAGGAAAAGCACAACAACAGCTACTATCTGCTGCCAGCCCAGTGGATGCACAGAGAGCCCAGACTTTTGCTCAGCGAAGTGTATCATAATGCTCCAAGGGACTGTCTGAGTGCCCTTCTATATCTCTGATATATAGGTCCATCATTCTGTGTGTAGTGGTGTTTTTGCATGTGTGTATGTGTGTGAGAGAGAGAATGAGAGAGACAAAGAGATTGAGAGAGAAAAGAGAGCTTTTAGATACACACAAGCTGAGTGTATAGCTTTTAGAGACAATGTGGTAGCAGTTATCTAAAGCACTGCTCTTCTTGACCCCAGGCCAGAGCAGCTACAGTACAGTGTTCTGTATATTCAATTCCATCCTAGAACTCTGTTTACAGCCTGTGTATGTATTCAAGACATGCATAGACTATATTAAGCAAAGAAAACTGAAAAAGGAATGTCGTGCGACCACAGTAGAGATGAGATCTACAAGCATGTGCTAACAAATGAGATGAGCTGTCAGCCAGGCCCGTTACTTGAAATGTAAGATAGGAAGAGTTGGTAGGGGAAATATGACCAAGAAAATAAGATAAACACTGCCCACACACTCTTTTGCTTTCTATTCTGATGTGTATTTGTATTTTTCTAAACTTTTCTTGTGTACTGGAACACCTGTGGGACTTTAAGTGGTTTGAAAGCTTCGTCTGTACTGCCGTCTTTTCCCCTCTTACAAAGGACACTACTGAAGTGATACTCTGTCAAGACAAAAACACCCTCTGGACACTCAACAGGACGCCACATCAGGATCATCTCAACCAAGGAAGACACGTCTTTGCTGTACTCCACAACACAGACAGGAGGACAAGAGACACATACTAAAGACATTTGAACACATACAGCTGGTGTACACAGGCTTGTACACACACTGCCTGTGAACATACACCTCTGTGTTTGCATTTTCTGTCAGGACAGACACCTGCGGTTCTATCAAACATGAAGTCCACAAAGTGAATCGACTTAAATCCACTGCTGGTGGTGAACACACGTAGCCATGTAAACAATGTATCTAAAAGTTACAGCTGCTTTCAATGATGTCTTAAATGATGCCTAAAGCTTCTGCTTTAAAATGAGCTTCTGCCATGTACAGATTCCTGTATAGCAGGGAATCAAAGTGTATGCTTGCTGAATTTATCCAAGAAACTAAAGTTGTATAGGTGAATTATCTCTTAGATTTAATCCAGGGTCTAAGGATGGAAGACGACTAAGATATCAAAAAGAAGTATAATTTCTATGAGAACTTACCTTATTTGTGTCGTTAGACACTTTATAAATTGAACTGTAGTTATTTTTTTTTTCACTATGTTTTTCTATTTAAATGTTATTACTGGCTCGCCTTTGAGCCCTACAGTGCAGAGGCCGATGATTGACTGAAATACATATGCACACCTTGGTGAATTTGATTCTGTCTCTACTGTCTATTATATTTACCCCCAGACAACCACCTCCACTTACTCCGCTTCCTCTAACTTCTTCAGCTAGTCCCAAATGTGTGCAGATGAGATTCAGCTATTCCTCAGCTTCTTCACTGTAGTGCAGCCTCTACTCATGGTGGTCTGTACTCAGTACTGTCTGTATAAAGCGTGTGTTTTTTCTACCAATGTAATGAAAAAGACTGAACCAAGATTTTCCAGTTGTTGCACACAAAGGAATGGACTCTGAATGAAGATGTGGACGCTTGCCATGCACTTCACAAGGACTGAAAATAAACAGATTAAAAGATAATATCAAGAGATTAAAATAACTGTAAAAATAAAACTAATATGAATAATTATGGTCTTGATAATATCAATAACAGCATCTTCATGATAACCTCATGCTACTGTTGTATCTTTCTCATGTGATGCAATATGAAGGCAAAAAGACCAATAGATTCTTATATGACAACTCACTGTAAGTCCTGTGTTAAAACATAGCAAAGTCACTCATGCATAGTTTGTAACACATCCAATTTTCTGTTGGTGCTCTCTGAAACAAATAAAGCCATGGGAAAGACAACATAAAAGTTCCATATAAAATGTAAATTGATAAAAGGGGAGCTGCCGCTCTCATGTCCATTACAAAAGGTATATTTGAATCAACTGTCAACCTTGACCTCCTCAATGGTTTTCTGTCCTGCTTCCCTCTTTAAGTGTATCTTGTGCTCTCTGGGGTGTACTGAAAAAGCGAAGTGGCCTATTTATAAAACCAGCAAGGGTGAAAGTGAGACGGAGGGAGTGAGGAAGATGAGAGAGGAGAGCAAAATGCTCTTGACTCCTGGTTCAACATAGAGTGGGAGAAGTACAAACATTTGCTGTACCAGTGCCATGTCGTTGAGTCTAACACTTCCCCTAGCTGCTGGGAATGTTTGTCTCTCCTCTCATTGTCTTTCCCTTATGCTCTCATTGCTGCTGCTTGAGTTTGTTCCCAGCTTTCCCTCTCTGTTATTTGCCCCTCTCATATTTCATTTCCCACACGTTTTCTCCTGTGTTCATCTCTCTCCATCTCTGCCTCTCCAGCAGCGCTAAGCACCAAAGTAATGCACAGTGGGTGATCTGGTTCTCCTCCCAGACATATATTAGCAGGAGTATAATGCTCCCTCTGGCCGTCTCAGTTGGCTGGGTTCCGGTATGTCAGCTAAGGACAGTAGCCAGGCAGCCTTTCAGATAGCTGATGGGTATTGATGGACTGTTTGCTGTTTCATTAGCCATGTAGGAGCTCCAGTTCTCTTCAAGCCAGTCAGACAGCCAATATTCCAACTATAGACACATACAATGCCTATAAAAAGTATCCACCCCCCTTGGATGTTTTTTGACAAGAATTTGCAAAAAAAAGTGAAAATGGACTTTTACAAACTAATGTCAATTAACTAATCATCTTAAGAAGATGATTGTGTAAATATTCACACTTTTAAAGTGACTGATCTCATTCAACAGAAGTCCAGCTAGTTGAATTAGAGCTAGTTCACAATTAGTGAAACAGAGATCACCTGAGAAAACAGCTCACATGAAGTCTCACCTGGAATTCGCCCAAAGGCATGTGCTAGACTCCAAGGTCAATTGGAAGAAGGTGCTTTGGTCTGACGACACAAAAATTTAGCTTTCTGGCCATCAGACAACACTATGTTTGGCGAACACCAAACACTGCACATCACCACAAACACACTATCTCCACCATAAAGCATGGTGGTGGTGGCAGCATCATGCTCTGGGGATGCTTTGCGGCAGCAGGCCCCGGGAACTTTGTAAGGGTAGAGGAGAAGATGAATGCAGAAAAATATCGCCAGATACTGGAGGATAATCTGACTCACTCTGCAAGAGAACTACAACTTTGTAGAAGATTTATTTTCCAGCAAGAGAACAACCTCAAGCATACATCAAAAGGTACACAGAAATGGTTTTATAGGCAACAAGCTGAATGTTCTGGAGTGGCCAAGTCAAAGCCCAGATCTCAATCCAAGTGAGAATTTGTGGCTGGACTTGAAAAGAGCTGCCCAATCCCCGAGCAACCTGACCAAGCTTGAGCTGTTTTGCAAGAAAGATTGGAGATAAATTGCAGTGTCCAGATGTGCCAGCCTGATATGAAGGTGCATCTATTAAATATTGACCTGAAGGTGGTGAATATTATTGCAATCATCGTCTTTACCTATATTTTTAAGTAATTGACATTAGGTTGTAAAAATCCGTTTTCACTTTTATATTAAAGAGGGTTTTTTGCAATTCTTGTCAAAAAATTATACTGACCATGATTTCATGTATAAAAGCAACAAAAGACTGAAACATTCAAGGGAAGTGAATACTTTTTATAGGCATTGTATGTGGAGGTGTTTTTCCCTGCTCTTGTCCTGACTTAACCCTTTTATTTTGTAGGCAATGTATATCAAATGATTTAAAGTGGCCACAATAAAATAATAAATTAAATAAATTAATATATTAAACTAAAAGGATATCCCGGCCATTTCTCTCCTAAGGCCTGTCATTTCAATGGACATAAAGGCACTTGTGTTTTTATGTTGCATGAGGCGATATCCAAAGGACAGAGTGAATAATGCCTCACACTGCATGCAACATTTGCACCTTGCAGCTGATTTGTATCCTAATACACAGCCCAGTTAATTGCCTGTCAACCTGAAATTTCTTTATAGCACCCTAGGTTCCATAGAGGAAACCTGTGTAGGTGTAGTGTGTGTGTGTGTGGGGGGTGTGTAGGTGCGCGTGTGTAGAGGAGGAAAGGCCCTCTTTTTATCACTACTGTGGAACAGTGGAAGCCCCCTATATTAGCCTCCTCTATTAATAGCACAGACACCAGGATTACTTTCTGTTTATAAGGAGTACCTCCTTGCTGCTCATGTAAGAAGGTAAACAGCCTGACGACTGTTTATTTTGTGTAGTTTACAGCAATTATGAATGTGGGGATCAACATTTTTTGTTGAATCAGTAGTTCTTGTTCTTGAACACGGAGGGAAAAAGTAACATTTAAGATTATTTTTTAGTTATTGCAGTTATTGCATTGTATAAAAATATTTTCAAAAAACTTAGATGCAGACACTATGCATGGTTGAAATAGGGAGTGAATAATAGTGTGGGTGGAGTGGGAATGGGGTTAGAGGAGAGGAGGAGGTAGATGTATGAGAAAAGAAGAACACCAATGGGGAGCTTCAGCTTATCAGTGTGTTTAATGAGTAGAATTGATTTATGGATTTGGCCTACATTGTGTAGGTTGCACTCCATTATATATCTTTACTTACAACCAAACACAGCACTGCAAGGGTCTTCAATATTGTTTTAGCCAATAAGACGCATTGATAGTTTCTAATAACTGTTAACAGTGAGCTGATTTCAAGAGCTGTGTCTAACAAGGTCATATCTGCTATTCAAAATGAGTGATCTGCTCTCATATAATATAATATATGTATAAATCCTTCACTTCATTTTTATTTCTGCAATCCAGTCCAGTTTACAGATTCTGAGAAGGAGAAGGTGACATACCTTATGAACAGTGAAGAAATGCTAACTCTGCTGCTTTCATGAATGACCTGATTTTTTTCACTTAACACTGGTTTAGAGACATTGAAACCTAAGAACAGATGCCCTCATCAGTCAGCTACATGTGGATTTCTGTTGGATGAGTAGACAAGGATGAAGGGCTTTGTTTAAAGCTGTCTGTCATGCTAAGTTAGTGATTCACTTCTTGTTTTTCTGGACCACATGAATTCACCTAGTGACTCACACATAAACACATCCTATCTGCCCCTAGTGTCCATGAGCAGCCATTCAAATGTCTGTGCAGACTAAACTTGGATCTTTTACTCTCTCTATGCGCATTAATGGTGGACTCTGCAGCTTTGATACTGTGTACTGAACCCAAATAATTTTTACTTCCTCTTTAAGTCTTGTACTTTGTCAGTATTGCATATATACCAACCAGTCCTCAAACAAAAAAAATGCATCTTACATAACAGACAAATCACGCTTTATCTTTCTGAGAGGAATATCTAAAAAAAAAAATACCAAAAATAAGATTGAAATAAAGAAACAAAGAAACAAAGTAAATGAGTGACACATGTTTCTTTTGTCGAAAAAAGACAGTGGTTTCTCTTTTGTTTATTACAGTAAAAAGAAGTCAACTCCTCTGCTACAGACCACTACCAACCAAATCCCACTTCCTTTATGCCTATAAAGTTAACCCTTCACGAAAGGATACAGAGGTATTCCCCTCTGATGCTGAAATGTGTTCATGAGCATCAAGGATTCCTTTATAGTTGTAGTTGTTTGTGTAAGTGTGTGTGTGTGTGTGTGGCTGAGTACAATAATAGTCACTACAGTGAGGAAACAGGCAAATGATACCCCTTCCTCTTCCTTTCCTCCACTCTGTACCTCCACCCCCCATTGCTCACAGACATGATATGGGGGGCTTAAAATATCCGACTCATATAAATAATTCATAAACTCAAAAACCATGTTCTTCTTTCTCTCCTGGTCTCTGTTTTGCTTTCTCTGATCCCTTTTGGTATTGTCTGTCTTTTTCAATGTGTCGAGTTTGTTTTATTGTATGAATCATTTTTAACCTGCCCTTCCTCACACGACAATGCTGTATAACACAGATTTGCAGATGTGGTCACACAGGCCCGCTAGACACACACACACACACACACACTTATCAGCTCTTTGTTTTTGTTCCTCATGCCTCCTAGAGTATTGATCAAGTATGCATCAGAAGTGGATTACATAATACGTGATGATTGGAGCGCATTAGCAGTTGATGGTTGCTTAGCTTCAGTAATTGTATCTCAAACTCAAGGGTTCATTTACTCCCCCTTCACACACACCCTTGAACATAGTGTAGAGAATACTGCTATTTTCTACACTATAGTATCCTTTAATGGGTCACAAATCAGTAAGAAAATTGTGATATGGCTGGAGAGTAACCCAGACTTTTCACCTTGCACCTGCTTCATCGCTCATCACTTGTGCACCAAGCAGGGAAGAGGAGACTTGAAACTCCACCACTCAAGGAAGAAGCTCTATAGAGCTATCAGTACTAGTTTAAGGCAAAATATGATGAACAAGTAGGCTTTTGTATTCTCCTGACAATAATTAATAATAGTAACCAAAAGCAACCCCAGCTGACATAAAGCACCAAAGACAGCAAACCAAATTTAACAGACTTGTATAACATCTTCCTACTATCCCTTCTCTTCACCCTTGTTCCATTTGTCTTTGGCCTATTTTTATGACTTTAATAGGAAAACAGAGCAGAGAAAAACAGTTTTTCGCAGTAACAGCTTTGAGAGAAGTACTGTCGGAAAAACACAGAAGTGTGAGTGAGTGAGGGAGTGAGAGAAGAGCGGGAGATCAGGCCTGTAGAGACATGCAGCCTAGGCTTCCTGGAAGAAGACAGGCTACTCATGAATATGGATTGATGTGGTGGAAACAACAATCAGCATTATCAAGACGTGTGTAGCAGTGTAGCCTAAGATGACAGCAAGAAACATGCCGTGGAGTATGTCTGATCTATAAATAAGGAAATTACTTAAAAATTCAAGATAACAGTGCAGGATGTGGCTAAACATTTTAAGGGTGTAGCCCAAATAAGTATGGATTTAAAAGCTAAATGTACTTCAGACTGAGATGTACATAAGCAAATTTTAAAAATAGGGAAAAAGATTGATGCTTATGGAGCAGTGGCAACAGAACAATTTTGTTAAATTTGTTAAACAACTGATCTGTGGTCATGCAGCACAGTCTGAAGATATATGTCCATGTTACCAGAAAAACAGGATGTCTCATTATTCCTATATGGGAACCGTTTTATTTTTTAAAAGAGCATCAGAGTAAATTCCTCTTGACAAAATAATACAATACATAATACAATCAACCAGTCAACGGCGTGTAGAGCGAACAAGTATACAGAATGTGCGCCAAAGTGCAGTGCCACCAGAAGCCCGCAGAGGGCAGCCTATCCTTACTGTGCACCACTCTGCATGTGACTCTGTACTGATGCTATGTCAGTCAGCAACCAGGCAGTGGCATCTCCTCCCCAACCTGAGGCTGCGCGCAGGTCAAGGGGTCGTCAAAGGGTCGCAAAAGCAATGAAACAGAAAACATCTGTGCACAACCATTTAAACAGTTACTGGGAGAGCAAGATGGCAGTAAGCAATGCGGTAAACAATCTTTTTCAACCATGGGGAGTAGGCACCCCTTATGAGCTGTATTGTCCATTTGCAATTCAATACACTTACATGGATATGCAATAGATAACAAAGTGGTATGGGTGGAAATGTAAAGTAAAATGCCTATATGGAATGCAGGACTAGAAATTATTAGGTTCAAGTTCATTTTTCAGTTTCATCCTAAAACAACACTCACATATATGTGTTGAGTTATTGGTCGCTGTAATCATCCCTCCTGTCCATACTAGCCATGAAAGATGGGGCACAAAATCCAAAATCCTTGTTCTGTCCAGTTCTACAGTTAAATCATGTGGGTATCTATAGTACTTTAAAGGGCATATCCAGAGATTTTACACATCAATGTTAGTTTGGTGGAGGGGGGGGCTCTGTAGTATCAGTTAGATATTTTTAGAAATTAGATATTAGAATTTTTTTTAAATGTCAAACGTGAGTTAGTAAGTAGTACTACACTAAATCATTGTAGAGCTCTTTTAAGTAAAAATTTCCTGCCTTTATTTAATTACCACCCTTCGGTTCAAAAAGGAAAATGCTCTCTTTGTACACGTCAGTATAGGTTGAAGATAGAATTTAAAGACATTTTGTTGAGACAAAAAATACAATGCTCCCTGTGACTGAGACGAGAAGAAGAGGGAGCTATCATGACTGGTGGCCAAGAGCATAAGGTTATGCTTGACAGAGGTTAGGAAACAAACCTTTTTTTAATCTCCCCACCCCACCCCCCGTCTCTCTTTCTCTCTCTCTCTCTCTCTCTCTCTCTCTCTCTCTCTCCTCCCCTCGAGATGCAGCGACACAGCTTTAGTTGGAAGAAGAAAAACAGGGATTGTGCAAGCGGGGAATTGGCCAAATTAAACGTAATCATGGTGTTGTTATATCACTCTCACATCTGGCCCCAGGGTGATTGGCCGGGGCACCTCCACCGCGCCTGCTGTCTGTGCGGTCAACCCGGAGGTGACAGCACGCGCTCTGCGGTCAGTCGATGCAGTGCGCACTAACCATGCCTCCGGCACGGCCCGGAGAAAGAAACTTTCACCAAGAACGCGCAGAAGTTTGTCGGATCGTGACGATACTAGAGGTAGGCCAATTTCCTCAGCTCTCCTCAGTCTTTTAAAATTTCGCAGTTTAATTCAACCAGTTGTTGCACTGTCAAGCTGCATGAGAAATTGTTTTTACTTACCTCCTTAATAAACTCGTTTCGTTTCTGAAATAAATGGGAAAAGGAAAAGTTAAAATTTAGGCAAACAGAAGAGAGGGTATGGCTTATTTCTGAGATCAAGGCAAATTTTTCAACAAATCTGGGTAAATTCCCACTTATAGTTTTACTCACTAATTGAAGTTTAAATAAAGTTAGAGTCATACGTGTCATTTACACTGGGGACGCTGGGGACGTGTTCCCACCACTTTTTGAAATGGGTGATTTTGTCCCCAACACTTTTTGAAAGCATTTGTTAAAAGTTTTTTTGAAAATCAGCTTGCAACAAGAAATGTTAAATACCAAATAAAAATTCTATTACAAACTTGTACAATAGGAAAACAAAGGAAATGCAATTTGAATATAGAAGACAGATCTGCCTTGTCCAAAAAAAATACCTTAAGCTAAAAAAAAACAAGCTGCTGATTACTGCATTATATTCAATATTATTTTTATAAGCTGAATTGTCACAGGCCACATGAATTTTGTTTCCCTTCATGTAAATAAGAGACATTTCTGCCATAAAATGGTGCAGAAAATTGTCTCTAGAATGCAGGAAATCAAGTTTAATGCTTAAAATCTTCTGGGGGAAGACCCCCAGACACCCCAATCAAAAAGCCTATTTCATCAACGACTATTTCTTCATAATTGCATTGGAGTATCTTTCTGTCTGTTCTCATGACTCCAATATTGACCATTCTCACATCTCGTGGACTGACTGTTTTGTTGCACCCCTATTATGAGCCCTTAAATGTCCCCACCACTTTTCAACACAAAGTAACAACCTTGATTGGAGTTGCTGAAACAGTTTTTCTCAATAGGGCATTTCTTATCTCCATCACTGCCTAAATACAGCTTGTACTTAGTAGGCTACGTAACTTATTTCAGGACTTTTTTAAAGAATCATGTTCTGTGATGTTGCATTAGTTCCCTTCTTTTCCATCTCAGATGTCTTCAAAGATGGTTCTGGCTTTCCTCAAGACTGAGAAAAGCCAGCACTTCCGCTTGATTTTGCTTAGACTGGAAACAGGCCTGGCATCATGACTTTAAACAGCAATACATAGTGTTTAATGAGGGTTTCTTGTGTGCGTGTAAAAACTTAATTTCCAGAGTGGTTGATATAGCTGTCACAAATAAATGGTTTAAAGAAAAAGGTAGAGTTATTAACTTTGAAATGTATGAAATGGAAGCCCTGGGGGTGACAAGTGCCACTTATTGCTTCCTGTCCCTGGCCAGATGAGATTATGTGCCACTGCAGAGAGTAATTCTGCTTTCTAATCAATTGGCCATGTTGCTTCTGTGCATGTCAAAAACATTGGAATATATTTTCCAACACTAGAGTCATTGTTTTAAGATTTTATGCAATGCGTTTACTGTCTCATTCACTCCCTCATTTTCCCCAGAACCCCTCAAAACCCCAATGGCCCTCCATCCTCCAACCGCCTGTAACGGTATGCACACACGCTCCATTTTGTTATCTATTAACACCTGTACAGCACAGTAGATGTAGCATAAAGTTTGTTTAAGGAGTAAGAAATATTTTTATGGGAAAACAGTTTTTCTTGATGGCGAGACCTGGTGGAAAGCGTCTTTCAATACAGTAAGAGTGTATAAAAATAATGATTTTCTTAATTCTTGATTTTCTTTTCTATTTTTGGTCACTATGGTAGTTTCTTAATTTGTCACGATCACCAACCGAAAGTGATAATTTACCCCTTTGTCTTATTATTGCAGCTACGTTTTCATAAGCTGGTATACATACATCAGTAGACTTGTTGCTATGAGTCTGTCCATGTTATTCAACCGAGTAAGCTGTCACTGAAAGGGAGAAAAGAACTATGTACAGTATGTGTCATATGGTTGTTTTATAAGCAGATTTACTTAATATGCATGGTGTATTTTCGTATCTGTGTGTGTGTGTGTGTGTGTGTGTGTGTGTGTGTGTGTGTTTGTCCGGGTGCACGTGCATTAGGACTACTTGTTTGTATGCCACCTGAGATTAGTGATATGTAATAGAGAGTCAGACCAGATGGCCATATTTCCCTCGTCTGGATCTGGATGACAAAAAAAGGCTTCTGAAAAAAAATAACATAATATTCCTGTAAATGAGACGGACTTAATCCCCACTGTGGAGGAGGAATGCCAGGGAGGGATGGGTAGACGATGGGAGGGATATGGGTGTGTCTGTTTCATTGCTTTTAAGGTCAAATTAAATAATAATATTTAACCTTTTGGCTGTGCTTTGTGAGTAAATAATCTTCTTCTCGCAATGGGGAGGGATAATAACACTTGTTCCCTATCTGTTTCCCTTGTTTCAGGAATTATGAGAATCAATATCTCCATAGGCAGATTTCTCACAATGACAAAACTAGTTCTTAAAGGCCCTGAAACATATTTTCTCATCCAGCTTATTACAGTAAGTCATGGGATCCTACATGAATCGAAGGTTTAGAATTATTTTGGTGATTTCATATTAAGTTTTTTGTGTTTCCTTTTTCGATGTGCTCTTCTCACCATTTTTAAGTAGGAGGATCTAAGTTGGAAAAAGGTGATGTCACATAGTTACATGAATGACAGTTGTTCAGTTGTTTGGTCACTGTCGATTAAATTTTGATCAAACCACACCCACACACTCAGGAAGAGTTTTTGAGGGTTTTACTCTGTATACTGTAAGTACTAACTAATGATGTTTTTTAGATTTTGATTGTTGCTTATTTAGTCATGAATATTTAAAGTTATAGAAGTTTTATAGGCTTTCTTAGGTGAAATCCCTAAGCTTTGCACCAGGTATACAGGGGACTTTTTTTCCAACTCAAGTGAAAAGCACATAGACTACTATAAATCTTATTAATCTCTTAATTTCTTGAGTCTGTACCTGTTGGTTAGCCCACATAATTGCCTCCAGTTTTGTCAATGTCTAAAATAGACCTGCTATGTGGTGTTTTAGATGCTCTACAAGATGTTTTTTATTTATTAGGAAGTGGTTTTGGCTGTACTTTACTCTGCTGTTGTCACTGTGTGTGTGTGTGTGTGTGTGTGTGTGTGTGTGTGTGTGTGTGTGTGTGTGTGTGTGTGTGTGTGTGTGTGTGTGTGTGTGTGTGTGTGTGTGCGTCTTGTCAAAAGGCCAAGGGAGGATTCTGGTCCCAGCTGCTGTGCACTGGGACTTGGCCTGGAGCCTGCAGACACACCCATGTCAGCATCAGGAGCTTACATCTTGTTATGCCTCGCGGAGATTGCACGTAGACCACAAATCTGCTCCAGACAGACACAAGGAGTTGGGATGGGTAAAATGGGAAAAAATAATGTTTTTCTAGCATTTTGCGAAGATACTTAATTGTAGCTCTCTTTAATTCAGTCTCTGTGTGTGTGTGTGTGTGTGTGTGTGTGTGTGTGTGTGTGTGTGTGTGTGTGTATGTGTGTGTGTGTGTGTGTGTCTGTGTGTGTGTGTGTGTGTGTGTGTGTGTGTGTGTGTGTGTGTGTGTGTGTGATTCAAGATTGTGTGTTAGTGAACAGTTTTAAGGCCCAGTCCCTGAATTCTTGATGTTTAACATAGTCCCATCACTCTGGGCTCAGCTGTGGATACTAATCTAGCTACAGTTTTTTTTCTTGGATTCACAGACACAGCAAGACACACAACACAAGACTAGGCATCTCTTGATGTTCACATCACACTCACTTTTATATTCACAATTGTCCCCCAGCAAACAGCATTTGGAAATAAAATTATTTCGAGGTAAGGGCGCTATGAATGGCAAGTTAAATGTTACACATTTACCAAATGGCAGTAGCATTATAAGTTCAAATAAGTACTGGAGTGACCATGTAAAGAATGTAAAATTATTCCTATATTACTTATTCTAAAAGTATAGAATACAATTACTCTTACGGTCACCATCAGCAAATGAAAATCATTGTTTTTGTCTACTTCAATATGCATTTATTTGTTTAACAAATCTGACACATTGAAACGTTTAACATTGCGGGACATTGTTTTCATATACATAACAGAACTTGTGATTTTTGTATGAGTAATTGTGTGAGTGTTTCATATTTGTTCACTTGTTCACGTGTGTGTGTGTGTGTGTGTGTGTGTGTGTGTGTGTGTGTGTGTGTGTGTGTGTGTGTGTGTGTGTGTGTGTGTGTGTGTGTGTGTGTGTGTGTGTGACCCACCACACACACACATGCGTGCTCACCCTAATACAGTACAAACATACACTAGTGTCACCTGGTATTAACTGCCACACACTGAAGTTCATTGAGGATCCATTTTGCGTCTATTTTTAGCTCCATTAATGAGAGGCAACGTTTGGCTCCAGTTATGTGAACTGCATTACCAAATGGACATTTGTAATTCATATTTCGGTAAGTGATTTAAAAGCTCAAGAGCGAGGGATAAGGTTATAATATTCCAAAAATCTGTTATTCGGATAATAGATGTTTCATGATTAAAAATATACTGTCAATTGCCATGTGTACTACTGTCTGAAAAGGCTTATAATAGGCTTGTTTGTGGTAAATAGGAATGATTTTGTGTGTGGACAGTTTGCTTGTCAGTGTGCGTTTTTGTGTATCTGCATACCATGTAAACTTTTACACTATAATGTATGTCTGAGCTTTTAAACGTATTGTTTTACCATAAACAGTTAGGATTCATGATGACAGTAGGGAACAAGACCGTAGTCTCCTATTAATTATATTCACATGCAGCTTTTTCTGTATTAGCAATCTGTGCTCAATGGAAACATTAAGTATGACTGCAGGAAGGGACGAGCCATCCATATAGTGGAGCAGAAAGTGAGGGAGTGTGAGGGGTGCGTTTTTATTGGGGCTGAAATTAACAATTGTTTGATTTATCGATTAATCTACTATTTTTTTCATTCTTAATCAATTAATCATTTTATCTGTTAAATATGAGAAATTTCCCACAGTCCAAGATTATGTATTAAAATAGCTTGTTTATTTTACAAACTTAAATATGTTCAGTTTACTATCATATATAACGAAGCCAAGAATAAATGTAGGGTTAACAATAGCCATTTTGCTCTTTCAATCTGTACATTCAGTCTAATACATTTTTAAAGTCTCAAGCAGTGTTATTTTTTCCTCTGTATGTGTGTGTGTGTGTGTGTGTGTGTGTGCGTGTGTGTGTGTGCCTATCTGTGATGGCTTGCTAGTATCTGTGTTGATCTGACAGAAGAGATCCCTCAGCTTATAGCACTGAGCTGCCCAGCCTGTATTAATCTGCTTAATAGGTTCAAACCTCTCGTCCAAAAATACCAGCTCTGCCAACCAATGCCCTCACACAGCCAGAAACTCCACACCGCCACATCATAGGAGAATAACAAAAGGTGCAATGTACAGGGTCAATTACACTTTATTTACTATACATTGAAGTGAGAATGTGGCCCACAGTAGTTCTTCTACGCAGAATGAAAAGGTAATCGTAATGCCTTAATGCTTGTGTGAGCGCACTTCACCAAATGTGCTCAGCTGCAAACATCTGGCACACTGCAGATTTATTTTTGTGATAATGAATGTTATTCCATAAAGTGTGTTGGTATTTGGACTTCAGTTAGTGATGAGGAAAGTGAACAGTAATTCAAAGGATATCATTTTAGGTTGTTTTCTTGTGTTTTTAGACAGGAAGCAATCATAATTAAAACAGCTGCTGCAGAGGTAGCTTAAAGCAGATTTGCATCATAAGTTAACAGCACAGTTTATAGAGAATATAGTTTACCATAATATTTGTATAGTATAGTGTGGCACCACATACCTTAGTGCAGAACAGTGCACTAGTACATCAGTATTAAGTCTTAAACACAAACAAAAACGGAAGAAACAAATGAGGAGGAATAAGTGGCAAATTTCAACCCATATTTCCAGGTCAGATCAGATAAGACAAAAGCATGTTCACGTAGATTAAAATGTGCAATGTTCACCAGGATCATGTTGCAAGCAAACACTCACTTGAAACTTTAATGTAACCTCTGAACGAAAAGCCTGAGTGGATTTATGTAGGACACATACACATGCACTAAGGCAAAAACACACAAAACTCATAAAAACCTTCTGGCTAATGTCAGAGCTGAAGGTGCTGGGAGACGTCCCGTGATGCACTGATGCTCTCCTCTCCCCTCCTCTCCCTCTCCATCTGTATGCATTCTTATCCCATTAATGCATGTTACTAACTCGGCATCTTCCCCTCTCTCGTAGTTTTGTGCTTTCTCATCTCTCCCCTTCTGTCGCTTTCAGCAGGTTATTTCTACAGTAGAGTCTGGAGCTCTGATTGCAAGCCACCTACTGCACCCATGTTCCTGCTCAAGACCTGCTGCTACAATTAAATTTTTAATTATCATGAGTCCTATTAATATCATCATTATTTTTATATCACTATTAGTTTGCAACTAATAGTCATCGTCCCCCCGCTGCCCCATCCCTACAACTCCATTTCGTTATGTGGAAACACTACATGTGCATGAGGTCTGTTGAGACAGTAACAGTGGTGCTTGCGTTGTTTCATATAGCAAATGGTTTGTTGCTAATCAAAGGCCTAAAGGTTAACTTTTAGTAAATGGTATACAATGTTTTGGTTTGGTTAAGGTAAACATTGCACATAGACATGCATTTCTAGCAAAGGATTGGCTTGTAGTTAAGCTAGATCAGAAGGAACATCTGTTCATGTTTACACACATGTGGTAAAGTCATAGCGGTTAGCTTACTAAAATGTAGCTCAGCACAGCATGCAATGCCATATTACTGATTCCCCCATTCAGATTGTCCCACACATGTTTTTTTCTCTACCAACAGTGGGCAGTGCTTGCATGTATTAGTGTGCATTAGAGCATGACACGTAGAAAGAATTGGTATCTCATGGGTTTCTCCCACTATGACTCCCCCTCTGTATTAATAGCATGACAAGAATAGTCGGAGCACCACGGGTTGGCGTGGGCCCCATATGACACCTCTGTTTTACACTGTCCTAACACAAGTCAAGGTCACACTGCCTCCTTAGAAACATTTTCTCCTCTGCTACAGAGCACAGTTGCTAGTGTCTGGCAGGGTCTTTTCCATGCATATGTAAGTGTATTACAGTATAAGATATACTGGTATGATATTTTCTTTTTTTATGTTGTCATGTCTGTAAAAGTAGTGAAAGTATTTTGTTTGATTTTTAGGTGATTTATTAGGTGGTGTAGCACTCTTGTTTTCCAGAAGGGCTTGATAATGAATAATTTTCACTTGTTTTGGAGTTATCATGACAGGTTCGCATAATGACACACTACTGAGACTGAGGACATGATTTATATCCTTGTGTGGCTACTTTTAATTTGTAAATCCCAGTCAAATTGAAGGGCATAAAACAGGATTTAATTAACTTCACAATCACACAAATATTAATGGTAATGCAACAAGACATGTTGATTAAACAGCGTTGACAAGACTCTCCACAGTAGTAGAGTGGAGTGGCAGCTTCCTCACATGCCTGTGTGTACAAATATGTTTTACAGCGTGAGAACAGGGAGGTATGGTCGAATGTCGTGCTGCGGAATTTGACATAAGAAGATCAATGACATTTGCGTTTACCAAAAAAGTACTTGGGGATCACTTAAGAGATAACATTTTCCATAATTTTCCTGCTGTTGTGATGGAAGATAGTGTGCATTCATTTAGACTGAGCATTGTTAAAAATGTTTTTTCTCGAGGTATGGAGCATATAGGTAAAGAGTTGAAGTAGGTGATGACATTGAAGCTTTGATAAGATGAAAGTGAAAGGTGGAAAGCTATGTTAGGTGCCCACATCACTCTGCCATGTTGTACATCTTAAAGGAGTTGTTAAACATCAATTATTTATTGTGATTCTGTAAATAAGTCAGATATGGATACGGCCTCTGTGTTGTGTGTGTGTGTGTGTGTGTGTGTGTGTTGTGTGTGTGTGTGTGTGTGTGTGTGTATGTGTGTGTGTGTAGGGTGAGTGAGTCAAGCATGGAGAGATCTGAGGATCTTATCGCACCGTTCCAGTCTAGAGGGCCTTGAGCACATCACATAGATCACTGAGAGATGGCTTATACCACATGTAGCCAGACACACACACACACACAGAAAAAATTAGAATATAAATGAAGCAATATTGAAATATTAAATGAAGCAGATTTTTTTCTTACAGTTTGTATGCATGTAACCTGTGTGCATGCTTGTTTGCATGTGTTTGTGTGTGTGCATGTGTGCATGTGTGCGCAGGTGGCCTTTGCCCCAGCTCTAGTTTCTACTCCAGCATAATGTTACCCAATGTAGTCTGTGATAGATTAGTCAGTCTCAGGAGGTAGCAGGAAGCTGCAGCAGTGCTAGAACTTGTAGAGAAGCCTTTTCTCCCTCTCCTGTTTTTGCTTTTCTTACAGCCTATTATACACACATGGTCTGTAGACTTCTTGCTAAGGAAGGTAAGGCGTGTGTTGCTTGTTTGTTACTGTCTATGGGCTTGTTTCGGCAGTTTATTCCTCTCACAGAGAAGGGAGAAGTCCCGGAGAAGATTTTTTAAAATTCCTATCCAGGAGACCACATTTCACTTGAATCAGATTCACTCTGTTTTTAAGATAAAGCAGAAACTCACCCAAAACATATCACTCTCAACAGATCTTGGGCATTAAATAATTAAAGGTAAATAGCTGAATCAGTGTGACCATTGAGACATTTGTCTTTTTGGAGTCAGAGCATTCACTCAGAGCAGTCATATGTCTTTCACTTGGTTTCAGAGGCAGTCACTTAGGAGTTCTTTCTGTTACATTACGCAAAATTAAATATTGATGGCATATTGAATCATTGGAAAAATATTAAGACTTGGCAAAGCAGAGCAATGACCAAGCATGTCACTGCCTAATTTCCAGGTATTGATGTAAGTGTCTTGTCAGTGTACGCTGGCTTGCTGCTTCTATTTTAGGATCATGAGAAAGTTCTGGTTGCTGAAATGACGTCATTTTGGTCATGTGGTTTGAGGTTTAAGAGGAGAGAAATGCGTTTGATTTGATTTAGTGATCTTTTCGTATAATTTTATGTGCAAGGGTTGAAATTCGTCGTTTTCTAATTTTTCACTTCTTTACCAATTTTGAATTTGTTCCTCTTCCTGTATGCACAATTTGTCACAGTTTTCCCTTCTTTTAGCCCTGGTTATCATCTGATTCCTCTGTTCTTGATAAACCACTCCTCTTTCCTTGTCATGTTTGCTCTCTCATCATCCTGTCTATCCATCCACCCACGTATCAACTCCCATTCTCTCTCACTGTCACATCCCACCCAGTCCTTCCACCCACATCCGTCTTCCCGACAATTTTCATGTCATCCTCCCTATTCATTCAGCCGCTCCATCTCTCTCTCTCTCTCTCTCTCTCTCTCTCTCTCTCTCTCTCTCTCTCAGTCCCTCAGTCCCAGCAGGATTGGTATCACTGCCACTGATTTTAGGTGGTGACTCATCTCTAGAGTCTTTAATTAAACATCTTCAGGCGTCAGCACTCGGACATACACATACACAGTGGCGGACTTAGCTATGTTTCACACATTTCAGTTGCCCTCCAAAGGGCCTAGACTGACATGCTTTTAAAATACACTAGGCCTACTTATTTTGATTCAATGTGTAGACGCATGGATACGAGAAGAAGGAGTGCTACCCCCTCACCCCCCTTAAACCAGGCATCATAAAAAACATCTATTGAAAATTTAAAAAAAGAGAGAGAGAATGTGTTGGACTCAGGCAAGGGTCAAAAAAACAAAAAAGCCACCAGCTTCACATGGTGGGGCAACAGGGCCCAGAAGCTGAATGACCAGCATATTCATCAGAGATTCATTAATCAAGCTTCAGTGAAAGCTATAGACAATCTCTATTCTCGAACACACCCAATAGTCTTCTGCAATAGTTAGAGATTTTGGTTCCTGTGCCTGGTAGGCCCATGTGGTAATCTGTCCCTGCAGAGGGCCTTTCATCACATAAGGGAACCTTGGAGGGCACTTTACCACATTTCCTCACACAAAAGAGCAGCCTAGACAGCACTGCATTGGAAGGGCGTCCATTAGTGCACTGCATCAATTTTTCTCGAATATTGGGGCACCCTAAAGGGCACTATGTCACATTTTTTCCACTGGAAGGGTACCCAGATGGCACTTCATCACATTCTTTGCACAAACGGCCACCTTGAAGGGTGAGAATATTTCTTAAGGGGCTTTGTTGATGTAACAGAGAAAGGTAAAACAGGTCTAGCTTAGAGTAATTTAGCTGACAAACAGATAGATCTGCATTATATATGCTTGTCTCCTCCATGAAACATCTGTATCCTCACTGTGTTGCGTTATTATAAACTATGATGAACTGCTCGTAGGTTACACCTCTCTCTCATCCTCTCCCTCTCCATCTCCCTGCACTTCTCATGCATTAGTTCCTGTTGTTGACTGTGTAGTTGCTGTGGCTGCTTTGACATATAGTATGTTGGTGTTTAAGTTTACTGTCTGCTTTGTGGTTGGTGTTTGTTGTAAATTTAAGTTATCTTGGCTGTCAAATAATACAAAAGAATGAATGTCACACAACATTTATTATGATGTAATTTTATAGACAGACCTTCTCTCAGCACCCCAACTGTTACGTCCTTATGTAGGTGAGGCTTTCCTTACAAAAAACGAGAAAAGTTACTCTGTAAATGTCTTGCTGTACATTTAGTATAACATCATTAAAGTTTTTCAATAGGATTGTTCAATAGTGTGCTCAAAAAACTGCAGAAACACCATATAACATACTATAGTTATATACACAATACTACAGAGATCTAGATACATATGAATACTTGAAGTACTTGAAGTACTATACTAACAAGTAATACTACGAACATACTATAGGATACTATACAATTCTTATAGTATGCTATAGCAATACTATAATAGCTCAGTAGTCTTTATGCTGATGAAAAGCTAAACAAGTGGAGTGGAGTTCTAGGAGAAATTTTGTGGCATTGTGCAGTTTAAAGGTGAGC
The DNA here is from genome assembly GCA_024633595.2 of Lepomis macrochirus. Classification (NCBI taxonomy): domain Eukaryota; kingdom Metazoa; phylum Chordata; class Actinopteri; order Centrarchiformes; family Centrarchidae; genus Lepomis; species Lepomis macrochirus. The sequence continues at coordinate 16,311,832 of JALXJV020000014.1, read as the reverse complement.
CCTGTTGTCTGGAGGAAGCCAAGTCCATGCTATCATTGTACAGCCAGTTAATTATGCACTAATGTATGCACAGCCCCAGTTACCCTGCAATATCATCTCCTTCCACAGCCTGCATTGGGATCATTACAGGGTGTTTTCCTTGAGCAGGTGTTATGTTTGTAATTATGTTTGCGAAAGAGAAATAATGTGTGTATGTACGCCAGTGACTGTATGAACTAGTTAAAAGGAGATATTGTGTATGCAGGCTACAGTAGATTAGGAGTTGAAAGACCTTGTTTCATTGTTTCAGCTGTCAGAGATATTTTAATTTACATCCAAATTAGTACTACTACTGTTAGTTGCTGTTTTGCTTTATGTTTGTTGTTTTCCTTTTTCACAGTTACATGACTCATCACAGTGTCTCAACAATAAGACTGAAGAAAGAAGTACCAATGACTTTTCTACTTTCTTTTAAAGAGTGAAACCTTCCCCTGCTACTGTTACAATCTCATCTTTCTTTCCATCTTCTAGCTGCCTCACCCTTTGCCTCCTCTTTCTTCCCGCATTTCTTTATCTTTCTCTCTCACTTGTCTTTCTCCCACTGCTGGTTTCCCACAGAGATGGGTAGCTAAGAAACAAGGAGTCATGCTAGAACATGTGCTTTCCAACGTCATATTCTTGTCACCTGATGACAGTTAACACAAAACAAACCCTTAACCATTGAGAGGAACAGACTAACTTTCTTTGTCTCTCACACTACAGGTGTTGGAAAGAATAAAGGAGAGGGGGCTTTCAATTTGTCCTGTTACTGTAAGTGCTGCTGAAGACTGGCTGCCTCTGTACTCTGCTGCTAATTCTGGTTCCTGAGCCTACCATCTGCTCATCTGTGTGTGTGTGTGATTGTCCGATCCTGGGTCCCAAGGCTTTGCACTGGCTGAACTGCACCCATGGAGGTGGCCCTGGTAGACTTTGAGAGCCTGGATGGCCTTGACGGCAGCCTTGAGGAAGAGGTGGACACCTACGCTGATGAGACCACAGCTCTCACAGTGGACTTGCCCCCCGAGCACAACAGCCAAGGCAGCAACTACCTTCTGCGAGCCCCTCAGCTCTCCTCTACACCCCCCCGCCACAGTCCTGTGCCCTCCTGCATGTGGGAATCCACCTCATCTTCGCCCATTCCACAGACACTAGGAGTACCCCAGTCCCCAACCACCATGCCATCTCCAAGCAGACAGGGCCGCAGTAGTTGTGCCAGTATGATCTCCAACTGGAAACTGCTGCTAAACAGCGAGGGCACTAAGGAGAGCGAGACGATCTTCAGCCAGCTTGCTAAGGAATGCTGTGAGGATCTATTTGTTGATAAAAGAGGGCTGGATGATGGAGACCAGAAAGTCATCATCAACATTGCCGGTCTTCGTTTTGAGACACAGCTCAAAACTTTGGACCAGTTTCCTGAAACGCTGCTAGGAGATCCATTGAAGAGGATGGACTATTTTGATCCAATGAGGAACGAGTACTTCTTTGATCGGAACCGACCCAGCTTTGACGGAATCTTGTATTACTACCAGTCAGGGGGTAAGATCAGACGTCCAGCTAATGTTCCCCTGGACGTGTTTGCAGATGAAATTCTGTTCTATGAGCTTGGAAGTGAGGCCATGGAGCAGTTCAGAGAAGATGAAGGATTCATAAAGGATGTTGAGATCCCTCTTCCTAATAATGATATGTACAGGCAATTCTGGCTGCTGTTTGAGTACCCAGAGAGCTCAAATGCAGCCCGAGGTGTAGCATTGGTGTCTGTTTTTGTTATTGTCATATCCATCATTATTTTCTGCATGGAAACGCTGCCAGAATTCAGAGACGAAGCTGACCCAATTGTGCCCACAGCGCTACAGCCTTTCAATCAATCTAGAATTTACACTTCTGTGGCTCCATCTGGTGTAAAGCCCACAACTTTCTCTGATCCCTTCTTCATCATTGAGACTGCCTGCATTGCTTGGTTCTTTTTTGAGCTGTGTGTGAGATTTATGGTCTGTCCCAGCAAAAAGGAATTTTTCCACAACCTCATGAACATCATTGACATAATTTCCATCATCCCTTATTTTGTTACTGTGGTTACAGAATTGGTCACAACGCCACAAGAGAGCTCAGGACAGAACATGTCTTTGGCCATTCTGCGTATTATCCGTCTGGTCAGGGTGTTTCGTATATTCAAACTCTCACGTCACTCCAAGGGGCTGCAGATCCTGGGACAGACTCTGAAGGCCAGCATGCGTGAGCTTGGCTTGCTCATTTTCTTCCTCTTTATCGGCGTGATCCTCTTTTCCAGCGCTATCTACTTTGCTGAGGTAGATGAGCCTAACACACAGTTTGTCAGCATACCTGATGGCTTCTGGTGGGCTGTGGTTACCATGACCACTGTAGGCTACGGAGACATGTGTCCCATTACCATGGGGGGTAAAATGGTGGGTACCCTGTGTGCCATCGCAGGTGTTCTGACCATTGCTTTGCCTGTTCCCGTCATTGTTTCCAACTTCAACTACTTCTACCACAGAGAGACGGAGGCAGAGGACAAGTTGCCCTTGGCAGACGCTGTTGAGCAAGCCATGAAGGCTGAGACAGGGACTACACAGGGTAGCAACACCTCACTCAATAAAGCCAATGGCATCTGGCAGACTGACAAAGGGAAATAACTGTAGAAAGACACAATTTAGAAGAAGAGACATTGCCACAAAGCTGGAAAGAAACAATAAAGAAGAAGATAGTACGGAGGAAATTAACTATGATTTTCCTCAACTTATATTGTAATGGGGTTATTGTCATAAAATTTGTGTACCTAGTGAAAAATGTTTTATAAGGATATACAGGATGTACTCTACTTACCTCGTCTGTGTCTAATATGACAATGACAGAATTCCCTATGTTCTTGTTCAGGATTGAGTGTCAACATATTTGTGCTGGGACTCTTCTTTTAGTTGCACAGAAACACAAAAGAAGATAACTAATTGTCATAATTTAGTAGCTTGTATGTTTTTTTTTAATAAGTGTGGTCTTATTTTCATTGTAAAGGCCATTAATCCAATCGCTTATAACATTTTGCACACCAGCTTCATTGCTGAAGTATTTGGCCACAAATACTCTTAACTCAACTTTGAAACAGTGTCCTCTTGGGCCATAAAACATGTGACAGGTTCTTCAGGTAAAAAGTAAAATGCCTTTAGTCATTTACAAAAACATTGCTTGAGGAATATGATGTTTCTGCTGCTTTAGTATGAGGATAACTGTGCAAAATAATAAGAGAAAAGATGATGGCAAATCTTACATCGATAAGACCATGGTTGTAAAAAAGAACAAAAACAAACACCCCCCACAAAGAATTCAAACACAATCTTCCTGTAAGTGTCGTGGATGAGTAACTTGTGTATAGTTTCTAGATTATAGCCCTGCTGTATTTATTTATTTAAAAATGTATCATGATTCTATTGTATTTATTCACTCTCTTTAATGAGTAGCGTGGGTAAGAATCTTCCACTATTGTTAGCAATAGTGACTTCACACTATGTATTATAATGGAGTGCCTTAAATTATTAATGTTGGGATACTGTTGAATTCGCCATACGTAATCTGACTGTAATACCTATGTTTATCATGCATATATGCTCAGTATTTTTTTTATTTCAGCTTGGTTGAAAATGTAGAAGTTGTAACCTCTCTCTATTTTAGCATTTGTTATTAGAGTTATTTTCCAATAAAGAAATACATTCTGACCTGAACTACAAATTAGCATATACAAAAAATAGTGGGTACCACCTGTTTAGGAGGTAGATACTACTATCCAAAATGTGAATTCCAAACATCATCATGTTTGTAAATTAGTGGATATCTTATTGAGGAAATAAGCCTGTCAAGGACACTGTTGTTAAAAAACTAAGATAAAAGAAAGTGAAAGAGAGAAGGAAGAAGCCAAAGATAATTGCCGAATTAGGGGAACTGTTACAAGGCCAGGGGACAGTAGAGGCCAAAATGTCCCAAGATCCATCATATTTTGGAGGAATAATTGTAAATTATGCTGTATCAGTGTAATGTACCCGGGGTATGTTTTATTTCTTTCATAACATGTTTTCCTACTATAAAAGAAATTGATTAAGTGACATTGTTTATTGGGATCCAGGAATATGATATTATCTCAATATAGCTTTAGAATTGTGTAATGTCTGAATTTATGATTGAACATATGATCAAATAAGATTATTTGTATGTGTATGCATTTCCTGTGTGTTTGTCAATCAGCTTCATGGTGATGATGATTATACAGTATGATATCAGTTTTTATGATATAGTCAGTCCCTTGTCTGTAAAGTCACTGTTGTATAATGAGTTCAGGGTTCAAGGTGGCCTGAAGTGATTATTTTTGCCGTCTGAGAGTTTGTTAGACCATTACACTGTATTTGTATGTATGATGACATTTCAGTATACAATTTACTGTAATGTAAACAATATATTCTTGGATTTTAAATCATGTCATCTCACTTTTTATGTGCTCTGATGTGTGGACCGAGGAAAAGCGAGATAATGAGTTAGTGTTTGTATTTTCTTCTTATTTCCATCAGTGTTCCCCTTCAGGGAAAATTTCATCATTACTTTCAGTAATGTGTCTCTGCTTTCACCGTAATGTTAGTGCCACACACACACACACACACACACATAGATACAGGTCACATCAACAAGGCATGTGTGGCAGTGCAGCAACCTAACTGGAAGTCTTCCAGATAACAGGACGCCAGTCTCTGGTTGACATGGAGTAGTCTGCTAGCTATTAATGCTAGTAAGCTTCACCTGATACCCTTTTCTCTGGACTCACCTCAACACCTGGTCTCAAGCCGAGAAAGGCTCCTGATAAACATATGAATTCAGTAAATACTTGAAGCAGTCAATTGTGGAACATCTTTTATTTATCATATAAAACAATCTCTTGCAGTCACCAATGGTATTCTAAAATAAGCATGTGCCTCTTTCAAGTGTGAGGCAGTGTGAAAAGCTACAGATTCCTTATGGTGTAAAAAGTGCGGGGGATTTCTTTATACCAAATAACAATAAAGATGGTGTTGTGCATATTCTGATCGAAGAAAATTCAAAATAACAGAAACATGATGAGGGACTTCATTTCCATTTTTAAATGAATTTGTATGAAACCTTCACATTTTAAAAGCCAATCAATCACTTAACTTACAAATTTGTGCATGTCTAGTAATGTCTGTGTATGTATCAGACATTAGTGTCTGAATAACACACGGTATGAAACTATAAAGAAATACGTAAACATATATCAACCTAAACTTAGATGCAGAATATATTGTAAATGTGACCACATTCCTGAGATATCGGAGGTTTGTCTATAAGTATATTAGCTGTTTAATGATATTCAATAAAACTATCATTGCAACTTTTGATTTGCAAGAAGTGTCTAATTAGCAATGCAAATAAAGATCACTCACAGGCAATTTTAGAGCTCAATTTTATTCTGTCATCACAACTGTTGTGTTATTATGCAGGGTTGGGAACAATAACACAAACTCAGTGTTTCCATCATTTCAGAGTCCCAGAATGCTGCTGAAGACAGCTGATTAGTTTTATTTGACAACTCCTGCTCCCCAAATAGTTTTCCAATAGCTTCAGCTAAACCAGTTGCATTCCCTCCAGCGTAACCAAGAACCCTAAACTATGAATGGCTGTTTGTCCCAGATTATTACTACATGGGCGTGGGACATGAGGGTCACCCAAGGACATCGAGTGAAATCAGAGCTACCAATGAAAAGAGAGAAAGGAGGGATGAATGACGCTTGGGAGGAGATGAGAGCGGAGTTCACACGCTGCCTGATCTCTGGCAATAGACCATCAGCCGCGTAGATAGGTTACAAGCAGGTACGGAAATAGGTTACAATTGAAATAGATCTCCGGCACACACATACATCTGCAGTATGTTCACCCACACTCAAGACAGAAACACACCAAAGCTTGAAAGAAAACGGATGTACTACTGTGGTGCAACCATTGTAATTTGTGTAACCTGAAGCTTGAGAAGAGAAAGACACAAAAAGTAAACACTTAGTAGCACCGTATAATGTAACATTTTCAAAAGCTTTTTCCCTGGAGAACCTTTGTTTAATATTTCAATTTAGGATAAGAGTCTGTGTTGAGACAGGCTAGTCACTCAACATTATATTTGAATAGTCTTTTTGTCAGTGATAGTAGGGAGTTATGATGCCAGGATGTCACATCACTCTCCAGAGACTCCCTTTCCAGCAGACAACATGCCACAGGAACAAAATGTGTTCATTAAAACATTTTAAGCCAATTCATTGTCAGTGTTGATAGTGTTCAGCAACATGGAGAATGGAGTGTGCTTATCATGAAGATACTTCAAATTGTATATCATTATATGAACCAAAAACCTCACACTCTAACTTAGTGCTTTCAGAAAGAATGTTTTGACATGTCAAACACTAATAACCTTATTAAAGTAATTGCTGCATGCAATAATTTTCTTTAGTTCCACCCAGTGGTGTAGTCTACGTGATACGCAGGTATACGCCGTATAGCCACTAAGAACGGTCAAAGATTTCCGTATACCCACTTAAAATAGAGAGATGATAGGTAACAACATCATTTTGTGACAGAACTTTCACACGTTCATTCATGAATTCCCCCCGTGTGTTGCGAAGCTCTGAACTGAAGTTTGCGGCTTCCGTGGCCTGGGACCGGGATCTGACGTCACCTACCAAACAACAACACAGCTGCGTGGCGGTCACTCAGCGCACGTTTGAAATAAACTAATGTGAATCACTGAAGGAGATGTGAAATGCGAGCAACCTTAAACTACACTCTTTCAGTGTTTTCGTAAGCCTGCAGGCCGCTCCGGGTGTCACTGCAGCTAAAACCAGATTCATGTAACATCTAAGACTAAATGTAGCTGAGTTAGATGGTGATTAACACTAAACATTAGACATTTCCACCATAAATTGGTACAGAAAATGTCTCCAGAATGCAGGAATTTAAATGTTTAATGTTCAAAATCTTCTGGGGGAGGACCCCCAGATCCCCCTGTAATCCTGTACTCATCGATGAATATTTTTTTAAATTAAGATGTCTTCTAGTCTTGATCTCGTGACTCCAATATTCTGGATTGTCACATCTCAAATGCTAATCTTAGCCCTAAAATGTCCCCACCCTGTTTGAACACAAAATGACACCCTTTCCCACCTGTAACTGTCATTGGCTATTAAGGTCTTTGTGTTATTTATAACACATAGCCTAAGCAGTCCTTCAGAATGCTCTCTATTACATGTACATGCATACTGTTAGTGAGGGTAGTGGCGCTTATGGGATGTCACTCTGGACTGGGGGAGTTGTAGGCTGGGAGGGAAAAGTCACAGTATACTCACTAGAAAAAACTAGACTACACCACTGGTTCCACCTGTGCTTTAAAGGGGCATTATGTAGTTTCCAGCAGCCACTAGCGGTGCGGTTTTAAGATTGCTACCAGGCCTATGCTCGTACGCATGTTCGCTTTAACTCATGAGCGAGCATAATCTGAAACACAACCACTTTCATACAGAAATCCTGCAATGAACGTAGAAATACCAGCATGCAGGCTGTGGCTTTTCACTCAGACATCTTCAGGCTCTGTTACTTCAAAGTTCCCATCTCAAAGGCTGATCTACACCGGTTCCATAACGTTACTTCATTCATCGCAGCCAGACGCATATCAGCAGTCCTCCCGGAAAAAAGACAGAGTTACAGCGGCTATAGACAGGCAGAGAGACAATATACTGGAACTCAGGTAAACCCCTACTGCATCGTTACAGTTAGTTTTATCAGCTGCAGGATGAACTAATCTATGCTCGTTACATGATCACGGTACATTTTAGCCAACGTGCTACAGCGTTAGCTCGCCTGCTGCTTTCAGTAACTATCTTTACTATCTGTGTATCTTTCACCGGAGGCTCAGCAATGTTAGCACACCTAAATGTATTGGATGATAACGAAATGGTTAGTGAGCTGGACAGAATATTATAATGAGATTGTGTCACACTTTATAATAAGACCGCAGTAAGTAACTTTACTGAAGTGTTAACGCTACTGCATGGTTCTTCCTCTGGGTTGTTGTTTCTGTGAAGTCGCAGTGTTTTATATCACGTGGGTCACATTAGTTACAGCGACGGAGAGGTGGAGAAGCTGTGTACCTGAGTATTGGTAAACCACTATAAACTAGTGGTGGGTCGTTATCGCCGTTAACGTGCTGCGTTAACGTGCTGCATTAACGTGAGACTCTTATCGGGGTGATAAAAAAAATATCGCCATTAATCTATTCTCAAAGTTGGGTTGGGAGATGGGTCTATACTACGCAAGCTATGATGACTTTCACCTTGATATTTTAGCGCAGATGTATACCTAGACGAATTGCACTGTAGGGGGCCAGAACGAGTCTTCGAACCTGTGTGTATGCCTACTGTGAAATTACCACATCAAACGTGACGTGCTAACATGGATGCATGAAGCCGCCGGGTTTGCTCCAGTGAAAATTTATTTTTAAGAAGCTTCCCAATGGAAACCTCGACAATACTGAGGTTGTTTGCACCTTGTGCAATGCGGACTTAGTTTACTGCAGGAGTTCTTCCTGTCTCAAGTACCGCCTAAACGCAAAGCATCCCTTAGCTAATGCGGAAGATGCCGGACCAAGCACTGATGTAGCGCAGGGAAAGAGTCGTCGTCAAACTACTATGTTTGATTGCAACCGAGGCAAGCTCGTAAGCACAGCTCTATCAGTCATCTAACTAATCTCCTCGCTCAGTAGATTGCCACTGGGCTCGAGCTTGTTCTCCAGGTGTCCACAGGTGACATATCTCATCTTCTCAAAGACTTACTTTTAGTCATTATTTGGGTAGCACACATATTCTGAATCCCTTCAGTAGAATTTAAATGAGCCATTTTAATCTAGATTAATCTAGATTAATTCCAAAATTACAGTGAGATTAATCTAGATTTAAAAAAATTAATTTATGCCCACCACTACTATAAACCTAAATAGAACGTTATGAAGCAAACAGCGGCAGGTCCAAACTAATGTACCGTAAGCTGGCTGCTCCTGGCTGCATCACTATAGGTTAATGTTAGTAAACAAACCACTCCATATTTGCTTTTTACTATTACATCCATTCTTGTTTTTATTGTTTTTCCCTGTTGCTTTTATGTTTTATGTAAAGCACTTTGAATTGCCTTGTTGTTGAAATGTGCTATACAAATAAACTTGCCTTGCCTTGCCTTGCCTTGCCTTGCCTTGCCTTGCCTTGCCTTGCCTTGCCTTGCCTTGCCTTGCCTTGCCTTGTAGGCTAAATCAACACATAATAACTGTGGTACACAGGATAGTAACATGGGTCGTGTTAGTCGGTGAAGTAATATGAAAGCAATACAACTCTGCACTAGATAACATTAGCAACTGCTCGGTGTTAGGCGGCGAGCTAACATGGCTTTCTCTGTGTTTCTCCAGCTTTAGTAATGCTCGCTTTGCTCTTACTCGACATCATCTGAATCTGTGTGGTCTTACGGGCTTCAGCACATAAACCTTTATTGTTGTTTTGTATCTTGACGTGGAGCCTGTGTTTTGCTGTGAGACGGTTATTTTATGGTGTTAGTGCTGCATGTTGTTAGCTGCTGTGTTGTCGCCATACTACGAGAGCGACTCGGAAGTGCACAGGGCTAAATCCGACCTGGAGTCCCCACATTAAAAGCAGAATAGTGGCTGATGCAACTTACATACTGTACCTTTAAAGGTTAAGAAAATTGGAATTACAAACGTGTGCCTGGATTCAATAATTAAAGTAAAATAGATTGGGTTTTTACAGGGAAGGAAACAAATGGTGATGCTCATTGAGCTTGAGAGAAAAGATTTGAAAAGCTAAATTTGATTTGTATTTCATCCAAAATGCCACTTCAGGTAATGTTGGTGTCTTTTTCTCTGGTTTCCTTTTCCAGAGCCCTTCATCTGTCTCTGCCCCATCACTCAAAATACACATCTATACACCCCATGCAATCCTTTCTCCCCATCAAGCATTTTTTGTACTTGCCATTTAAATTGATCCAGCCGGGTTGCTTTGCTTTGTGTTGCTCTGTGTTCAAAAACAGCAGCTGATTGTTCAGTGACTTACATTAATCCAATTTACAAGACAAAACAGACTTGGACTGCGCCTTTTCCAAGATAGGATCTTGGTCTGTGATGATGGTCCAGGTTTCTAAGCTTGCATTAACAGCTTTATTTTGAGTACAAACATTGTTGAGCCTTACAATTTCCATGGATTCAAACTCGAATTTGAAAAGGCTACGCCCATCTGAACTGGTAAATCCAGATAGCACATCATATCAAGGAGGACTAAAACAGATTTTGATATTAATCCTGGTCTTTCCGGTGATTTATTCAAAATGTGTGTGTCTGTGTGTGTGTGTGTGTGTGTGTGTGTGTGTGTGTGTGTGTGTGTGTGTGTGTGTGTGTGTGTGTGTGTCCTATATTCTCATGGCACTGTGGGTTTTTAACCACAGCCAGTCAATCTGCATCCTGTGCAAGGTTGGGTAGGTCACTAAAATTGTATTCCATTACAGCCACTAGATACCTCATCAAACTTGTAATCGGTAATGTAATCCAAGGGATTGCCCAAACTCAATAATAGATACTCCCAGATTACTTTCTGTGTTTGATGTATAAATAAAGGGTTAATATATATGTAATATATATGTGAAATTACAAATTTATACAAATATTTTATTTTTGGATAAATGAAAATGTGCATACTGCAGGTTCTTTTCTAAAGACATAAACAACGCCACTATTATTATGGATTTATGTGCTTCTCACTATCACTTCAAAACTGTTCCCCAAAGTAATCATTCTATAATTTATAGTCTACATTATACAAATGTATAATCTTGTCTTATTTGTTTCTTTTGAGGTGTTGTAGGCAACATAATGTGCATAATGCTTGTCTGTAACATAAGGGGGAATACACATCAACATACATACAGTACATATCACTGTATCCTCCACTGCTATATATACACACAGCACTCCCCCACACATAAATATATTTAAATATATATAACAGGAAAGCTCTAGAATTTAAAAACATAATGAGATTGACAGCAACAGCCAGTATGTGGTTTCTGGAAGATTCCAGGCTTCTTCTTTTCTTTCTTTCGTTTTTGGCCAAACAGTCGTGATCCTGTTTGTATAGGTGACAGAAGGAGTGTTATCTTTTGCATGCAGTGTTTAAAGCTAATCTGCTGGGACTACATAAGAATAAACTGTCTGGGCTCCCAAAGGCCCACACACACATAAAGCGGCACAAATAAAAATATACACTTTTTCACATATTTACACATTACATAAATACAGAGATCGGGCCAAAAAAGAGGATTGCCATGCTGTTCCATATAGCGCCTAGTGACTACTTACAGAGTTTAGTTAAAGTAAATTTTCTTTAGTGTCCTTTCTCTCTTTTATTATTCAAGTGCAAATGAACTAAACGGCATTGTTGACTTTTTCAAAAGGTGTGCATGTGTGTGATCTCAGGGCTGAAACTGCACAGTGGAAGATCCCTGGCAAGTGCTTAAAGATGCATGAGAGTGCTCCATCATTAACGAGATACATTGATGGAAAGTTCCACACCGTAGTGAGGGATATGTGGAGCAAGTCAGCAGATAGACAGAGGAGGGCACAATAGGCATAGGACGGAGTTAGTGTGACACAGAGGAAAGAACTGGCACACTACAGGGCCTCCCTCCTCTTAGTATCATGCTGTGTGTGTGTGTGTGTGTGTGTGTGTGTGTGTGTGTGTGTGTTGGGGATCTTCATCTATAATTATAGCCATAATAGTTATCATAGTTTGCACATATATAGCAAGGGAAAGACCCAGATTCTAAGGGTCCAGTAAACAAAACACTTTGATTTGTTGTTTTTATTTTTATTTTTTAATATGTTGTTTGACGGCTTTCATACAAATTCAAATTCATACAAATTACACAAAATATCCATTAGCAGGCAGCAGCATACACAATTCTCAAACCTCAAAAGTCAAATCAATGATTTGGTAAGGATTCTTATGAGACATAGCTCAAAGCTCTGGATTAGATTCTTTATTTCTAAAGAAAAGCAATTTGATAACAAAAACAGGTTTGATATTTTCACACTTTTGATATCAAAGCGTAAAAAAGGCAAAAAATATCTCGGAACATACAGACTAATTTGTCAGTGGTGTCATGACAATAAGTTGGTTTATCTTATGTTATCTAAATAGTGATTATTTTCAACAACAAGCAGAACAGGTATGAAAATTAATTACACTACTTATGTACTGTTCTTATTTGAAGTATTTAGCTAATGACTAAATTAAATGAAAGGAAGGCAAAATAGCTACAAAAGAAAGTATGAACTCATGTCTAGTTGTGTGTTGATTCCAATATTATTGAGATTCTTAAATGAAAATAGGAGCCTGCTTATTTGAAGTACATTGAGTGGAGGGTTAGTGCGCAGATTTTGTCACTCCACATTGCCACTTGCTGATGTGTCCTTGAGCAAGGCCCTTAACCCACAAATGCTTCACTGGAGCATCTGGGGCTTACACATCATGCCATGGTTGTTCTGGGTATGACATTTCTAACTGTGTAAGCAGGACATTCTGGGAAAACAGAACAGCACTCTCAGTGAAAGTATCCAGTAATAAAAAGGTTGTTTGTTTAAAAACAAGCAGGGATACAGTAGTCTCAACTGTGCACTGGAACAGTTTTCCACCATATTCACTTATCATGAGAGAATAACAAGCCTGTGATGCTTAAACCATCTTCTTGTGAGATCAGCTCAGAACAAAACAGTCTTTCATTACAGCCATCATGGGATGCATTAAATGTGGTAGCCTCTGAGTCTTTCAATTCACACGCAAGTGCAACAACACAAGATTACCATTCCCTGGAGTTTTCTCTGACTAGATGTTGTCTCTGTCCCCAAAATAAATAAAGACAATATGGTTGAAAATGCACAACATGCAATAAATTGTAAATTGTATTCTGATTGCATGTAATTAACAGATATGATGGTGAGATTTATTGACAATACATGTTGATCGAATTGATTTCATTGATTTCTAAATATTTGCACATAAACATTTAAATTTGAATGTTACACATAAGGAAATACTTTCTAAATCAAAAGGATGAATACATGAAGTCAGTGAGAATTAAGCAAATGGAGCGCTGCCAGTCTGTTTTACAAGCAAAGGTTGTACCTTAGTGCCAGGCATCATGGTCAAGACAGTATTTCTTCATCTTATTGACTGGGCTCTAAATTTGAAAGAAGGAGGAGGAGGAAAGGATTAGAAACAGAAAACTGTCAATCTGTTGCTGTTTATCACAGGGCCCTGCTGAGGGTCTAAGCGATCCACATCGGACACACGCACACACATACACACAAAAAACACACTCATTCATTAAAACATGCAAGTTGTGCTCCCTAGTGAAACCTGCCAACATCTGTTTAGGTCTGTTGATTGAGTGGACAGAATTAATCTAAATGATCCCTTCCAGATTTCCTACAGATTACCTAGCTTCAAGACAGACAAACAAACTTAGAGTTAGTCACATAAGGCCTAGGCATCTTAAGGCGAAGAATTTTCTAGAACCTCTATCTTTTCACAATCTGTTGAGGTGTCATGTTCACAAAATTTAAACAAGACTTGAGTCTGCAGACATGCTAGCAGCTCTGTGAGGCTGTACTTACTAAATGCTAACTTGCTAATATGCTTATAATTCCATTGCTAACATGTTGTTGTTTAGTGGGTATAATCTTAGTTAGAATAAGATTTGCTAATTAGTAGTAAACCATTCCAGTCTGGAACAAAATAGTAGTCTAATTTTTAGAAATCCCACTCCAATTACATTAATTTAAACAGCAGAGAGAATTATGATACTTATGTACAATAACAATGTTATTTTAAGATAAATTTAGTGAAAACTTGCAGATATAGTATAAGGTGATTGTGTCAATACTTTAAAGTTTGTGCCTATGTGACCTGAAAAGAAGCGAGAGAGAAAAAAGAGTCCTTTTCTGTTCTTATGTGTGAGTTGAGATTATATAAGATTCTGAGAGTCCAGACTCCAGAAGTCAGACAAGACACACACGTACACACACACACACACACACACACACACGCGCACTGGCACTCTTAGACATACAGTAATGCACATATACCAGCAAACACTAACTGGGCTAAGGGTTTATACAGTATACAGTAAGCACACAAGACATCTCTCATACCTTAAACCTTCTCAAGTGTGAATGAGTGGCCACACATAGACAAACACAAGCTTGCATTCATACTGTACATGCACACATGCCATCCTAGAAAAAGCAATAGTTTACAATACTGACTTCAAACCAGTCTGAATCAACACCATTGAGGAGAAAAATGACATGAAATACAAATTAAAGGAAAAACCCACATATATTAGTAAAGCATAGTTCCACCACATGCCTCCAGAACAGCTTGAATTCCCTTTGGTATAGATTGTGACAGTCTGAGAAGGTTCAAAAGATATTCCTTCATTTTGTTTGTTTTGTTTGTTTTGACGAAGGACACTTTGACATGTGGAGCCTGGGATCACCAACACTGTGATTAGTGAATTACCCGCTTGGCCTTCTGAGCCACAGCCCACTACAACGTAAAACTGACAAAAATTAAACTGAAAAAAATCCAGTTTATAAACATAAGTAACAAAAGTGTGGACCTGAAAAGAGCAAAAGATTTCAGTTCTTCCAAGTAGGCTAGATGTTCCATATGATCAGCTCTGATGATCATGCTATTACATCCTTTTTGTGCCATTTTTGAAAGTCTCTCCCTTTTCTTTTTCATGTCTCTCACCCATGTTGAACCAGTCCCTAATCAGACATAATCAACACCCTTCTCGCCCCCATCCTCACTTGACTTCTTGTCCTTTCTCATCTCGATTAAGGCATATGTCATCTGAGTGCATCAGATTTTTTTTAAACAAGCAAACACACATAAACACACTACAAAATCTTACTGGGCGAGCAATCTGTTCTCGACTTGCTTAAGTGATGTGATTTAGAGAGTCTCTGCACGTCAGGTGGTTAAGTTCACAACCCTCTTTGTCATCTCAAAGGTCATCTTTTTTATCCTTGGTGCTTCATCTCCATTAGTGAGGCAGTGACACTGTATCAGTGCGACATCAGCTGACCTCCCTATCTAAATATCCTCTGCTCTCTCTCTCACACACAAAGCAACCCACACCTTTTTGATAATAATAAAAAATGATGGCAAACACCCACAAACAAATTTCAGTCTGATCATGTGCTGACTCTTCACCCAAGTACACTCTGCTCGCCCTGTTGCAGAGCGGATTAGTACTTTTAGAGGTATCATCACCAAAGAGACCGGGTTGTGCTCTAATTTTAGCCATGTCGCTCATTTCCTCAAATCAAATTTTTATGGGCTTTAGTAGTCGAGGAGGAGAGGAGAATAGATTAAACACTGCTAGCGTTTTTTTTTAATGAACAGAATCATGAACCCCTACACGTTTCACAGACCACCAACATTGAGTTTCCTCTCTGCCTTTACAAAGCCAGCTGGTTCCGGCTGACTGGCTGGATCAGTGGCTGGTGGAGGACAGCAGCAGATGTGTGTGTTATCCGTATGATCCATCCACACTCATTATATAAGAGGATCTCTCCGCAGGTAACCGGCCATCTGTATGAAAAGGACATGGAGATCAAATGGTCCGTTCCGGCTCAGTGAGAACACATGTTACCATTCAGGCAGGAGTGTGGATTAGCTGTTCAAGTGTGTATTGTACTGAATGTGGTGTAGTTTAGAAGCTGACTAACTGGGAAAATGTGTTGTATCTTTCGGTTCCTTAATTTCTTACAGTTTCTCATCTCTCTACTGTCTGTAATAAAAGCATGAAAATGCCCAAAAATACTTTTAGGAAGGGTGAATGCAGTGGGTCTGTGATTCTCCTTGCCAACAGCTGGCAAAACAGATTCAGAATGCATCTGTATTGACACTCATCTTTCAGCTTATAAAGGATTCAAAACCACGGTGGCAGATCTAGTCTTTTCCCTTATCAGCATCTAAAAATAGTGTACAAAGCTGGTACAGGTAAAAAGTTGAATCCAAATCCCCAGACTGAGAGATCCAGTAGACTTTTTGATTTCACAGCACTTATTAAATTCCCAGTCAACCTGGCTGTACTGTGCTCCACCCCTGTGCTTAATACTCCATCTTGTGGGTGTTTTATGAAATGGCAATTCAGATGTCCAAACAGTTTTTGTCAACATCATGGGCGACTCTGCAAAATGTTTTGGGATGAGAAGGGGCTGAATCCTATATTTTATTTTACAAAGAAGCAAGACCCTCCTCAATGTTAGCAGACCTTCAACTTAATTTGAAACTCACTCCCTAAAGACATACTAAATTGTAAGTTATGCCAGGCACAAAGTAGCTCTTTGGATGCTGACAGACTTAAGCACTGCAATATCTTGCCATAGCCTGATATGTAGTTGGTCATGTATTTGTCTGTTCATCATAATCAAGCTTATATTAGAATCAACCCTTTTATCTGTTGGCCTAAATGAGTTGTTACAGGCCTGAAAGAACATTCCCCTATGGAGCAGCAGTTTGTAAAGCAAGGCAAGGCAAGGCAAGTTTATTTTTATAGCACATTTCAACAACAAGGTAATTCAATGTGCTTTACAGAAGACATAAAAGTAACAGGGAAATATAAAAGCAATATAGAAGCAGTTTAAAAGCAACATAGGGAAAAAATACACATTAAAATATAATAAACAGGGTAAACATGACAGTAAAAGTTACAGTGCAGTGTACAATCAGGTTTAAAGAGTTAAATGGAAAATAAAAACAGGCTGAGGGGTTGAGCAAATAATTGAGTTACAGTTATTCTGAAAAGAGAAACAGAACTCGGATCCATAGCAATCTTTGGGTACACTGAAACTCCAAAAACTCTCAGACAGAGAAACCGGGACATGTCTGTCAGCAGGCCACTTTGATCCACTTATACTCTGGATCCACTTGCACGTTTACAGGTGGACAGAGGTTCCTGCAGATCACTCAGGCGCTAGATTTAAGACCACTTCCTTCACTCTGTTGAATCTCACTCTCTTTTTACTCAATTACCTACTCATTTCTCATCGTGTAAATATTTAATTCAAAGCAATGATAAAAATAAAAGTCTTCAGTCTTAATTTAAAAGAACTGACAGTTTCACCAGACCTGCAGTTATCTGGGAGTTTGTTCCAGATATATGGGGCATAACTGAACGCTGCTTCTCATTGTTTAGTTTTGACTCTGGGGACAGAAAGCAGACCTGCCCCAGACCACCTGAGAGGTTTGGATGGTTCATAACGAAGCAGAAGATCAGAAATGTATTTTGGCCCTAAACCATTTAGTGCTTTATAAACTAACAGCAGGATTTTGAAATCAATTCTATGACATACAGGAAGCCAATGTAAAGACTTCAGAACTGGAGTCACTTTTTTGGTGTTGGTGAGGACTCGAGCAGCAGCATTCTGAATCAGCTGCAGCTATCTGATGGATTTCTTAGGGAGCCCTGTAAGGACACTGTTACAGTAGTCAAGTCGACTGAAGATAAATGCATGAATAAGTTTTTCCAGGTCCTGCTGAGACATAAGTCCTTTTATCCTTGGTATATACTTCAGGTGATAGTAGGCTGACTTTGTAATTGTCTTAATGTGGCTCCTCAAATTCAGGTCTGAGTCCATGACTACACCAAGATTTCTGGCTTGATTTGTGGTTCTTAACATTACCGATTGAAGCTGAGCACTGATTTCGTTCTTCAGTCCTCCCTGGCTCCAAAAACAACAACTTCAGTTTTATCTTATGTTTAATTGAAGAAAATTCTGGCACATCCAACCGTTGACCTGTTCAATATAGTCACTCAGCCCCTGTATGGGATCATAGTCCCCTGGTGATATGGTAATGTAAATCTGTGTGTCATCTGCATAATTATGGTAACATATTTTGTTGTTTTTCATAATCTGAGCCAGTGGAAGAAATTAAATGTTAAACAAAAGAGGCCCCAGAATGGAGCCTTAAGGGAACTCCACGTTATTTTTGTCAGCTCAGGTCATGCATTTAGACACATTTTTGAAAAAACCCGTTGGTAGAATATCAAGGCATAATGAAGAGGATTTCAAATGTTGTATTATGTCCTCCAGATTTTTATGGTTAATAGAATCAAATTGTCTCTTGCTATAGGAATTGTTTTTAAGCAGACACAGGGACAAGACATATCCTGTTACTGACATGGAGGCACTGATTGCTTGTCTAATTGTTTGAATTTTGTATGTGAAGAAGGAGGCAAATTCATTGCAGGCCCTGGTGGTTAGAAGTTCAGAGGCTACAGACACAGCAGGGTTGGTTAGCCTGTCGACAGTAGCAAACAGGGCACGTGCATTATTAGTGTTGGTAATGATGTCAGAAAAGAAGGACCGCCTTGCATTTCTCAGTTCTAAATTATAAATGTGAAGTCTCTCTTTATATAACAGATGTTCCTACATCCACTTCTGAAATGGAAATGAGGGCATGCCAGAGACCTATGAGGGTTAAAAGCAAATCATTGAACAATAATGGTGAGGTGGTAAATGCTTACACAAAAGGGGACAAGGAGTGAAAGAGAGCAGTGTTCAAATAGCACATCACAGGACCAGGGAAATTAGAAAGACCCATTAGATGAGTGCCCTGGAGCTAAACTCTCAACTTGAATCAATGTTCCATGAAAACTTTGAATAACTGAAAAATGTAAGTGAAATTGGGATTGTGGATTTTTATCTGATGAATCTCTGACGTCCACAGTTCAATCAGCAGTGAGTTTTGGGGTTTTGAAGAAACAGAAATCATTGTATTCTGTAAAAAAAACTTGATAAGTAGATTTTAAAGTTTATAATGATATAGTTGAACAGCATAACATAACATACGCAGTTACACCAAGTATGTTTTGTAGTGACGGGTCTAAAGAGCAAGAAACAACACCCTTTTACCTAGTGCCACATCAGGCAGAGCTTACAATTTCCAAAGAAGCATGTCTCCTGATGACTTAAGGCCCTTTTAGACACAACACGATTTGCACTGCGCTGACCTCTGGTAGCCCTTTGCTCTACGTAACAAGAAGCCATCTTGGCGAAGCTCAAGGCACTGCAAATAATGGCTTTCAGAGGGCAGTGCTGGCGTTGACATGTGTCAGAAAGGACCTTGGTGTGACCACACAATATATACACATTTATGCTGTCAGACACTTGACCCTCTATCATCTTTAGACCAAACACTGACTAGTGTTATAAAACTTTTCTGTCATATGCTAAGAGTAGTATTGTTTGTTAATTTGATGTTTGATTCTACTGCAAATCCAGTACCATGTTGACTTAAAAGAACTGGTTACTACTACAAATAGGCCTTGCACTCTACTGATACTGTAGTACAAAAAAATCAAATAAAACCCCTTTTAAATAAAACAAGACTCAACCTTCAATACTTGTCATTATAGAAAGAAGACTTTACATTTTTGCTTGGTGACCCAAAACAAAATCATCTCTCTCTCTCTCTCTCTCTACATATACTATAATTATGGGTTCTTGTAATCCCGTGATGGAGTAATTAACCGTCTGTGTAGACTCCCAAATCTTGCATCTTCTGAGTGGACAGATGGGCATCGCCTGAAGATGTAGAGTGCCTCTGCCCTTGTGTAGCCTCATGTTGTGCTTTAAGTTTTAGCCACAACAACAGCAGGATGAAGCACATAACTCTAAAACATATAGATGAGTTCTGTTGAGTTGAATTCAATCAAGTCAGGTTGCATTGAAAATGAGATGAGATGTTACAAACAAAATATCCATACACAGTTTAAAAAAACTGATCCCAAAAATGTAAAATAAGTAAACAGTAACTTACCTGTCATTTATGTTCTTCTTGAGGCTACAGACAACTATGTTGAAAAAGAAGAATGTGAAGTGTCTCAGGCCTAACCAAGCCCAGAACACCAACACAGGCGCCTTCCTAAACAACACCTCCAGTCTGGGAGAGAGAGAACAGACTTGGTGTTGGTGTCTCTCTATAAGGGCAAACAAACCAAACCATAACTAAAACCAAAACATAGGCGTGACCTAAACAATGTCAAGGTGAAGAGACTTGCCAGGGTTAACTATGATGCGGGATGCATTGATCTACATTAGTTAGTGCAAATGTATGGATGCTTCTAGATATGTCTTAAACCAATTGTTTGACGTATTGGGAAATATGATTAATTGCCTGCTTGCAAAGAGTTAAATGATAAGATTGATACCACTCAGTTAGCTTAGCATAGCATGAATACAGGAAACAGAGGGAAACAACTTACCTTATTGTCTAAAGGTAACAAAATTGATCTTCCGACACCTCTAAATCTTATTAATTAACATGTTATATCTAATTTGTACAAAAACCACAATAAAAATGTCAGATTGAATTTAAAGTTCAGTTAATCGGTTAATGGTTAGATTTCCCAAAATGATGAACCGTTCCTTTAAACCTGAGAAAATGTAAACTTGTTCCGCCTCCTGGCATTTTTTGTGTTAAAACAGAAGTAGACATGAAAGTTTCTTGGCACACAATCCATGCAACTAATCCTCAATGGCTGTGTTATGTAATGTGTGTTCAGTGTATTTATTACCTGTGCCTACTCTGGAGTATGGGGTAAAACAACAGCATGAGGGGTAGGAGCAGGTGGAATAAGATTCTCACAGAGAGTCCAAACATGCTTAGATAGGTCACCACGTTCCCCAGCAGAACTGAAACACATATTTTGTTTTGGTTTTTTTGTTTTACAAAGGCTTAGTGTAACAATCTGAGTGTTTTGCTTCAGCCTCAATTCTGAAATGAACAAGACATAATGTAACTTAAAAATTCGAGTGACAGTAAAACTCTCTATGATTGCTTTAGTGGATTGCTAAACATGTATTTACATACATAATATGAAAAACTGCAGACAGATTCTATTTAAATTAAATTTAGATTTTTCTGTACATCTGTACAAGAAATCAGAGTAGACCGTTAAATATGTGTTTGTGTGTGTGTGTGTGTGTGTGTGTGTGTGTGTGTGTGTGTGTGTGTGTGTGTGTGTGTGTGTTTTGGCAACCATACCATTCTTTATCAAGTCAAAATGGAGAGGAGGTTCTTTACTCTGTTGATTTCTGGTCCATTCATGATCAGTAGACGTATTGATCTGCAAGCTTCTGTTGTCTATAGAAGGTATCTGTGTAGGGGTCTCCTTTTCCATCTTCGCCTCCTTGTCTTCCTCTCTGGTGGCCTCCAAATGCATCCATGTTTGAGTTTGGTTGTAGATAAGTGGAAGTTCGGAAACTCTGTGAATCAATAAATACGGGAAAAGATCTGCACACGAAGGGGAAGATGTGAAAGAGAAACAAAGACAGTGCGTCAGAGTGATTCTACAAAAATCAGTAGGCCTACATTCAATTACATGTTTCCCATGTAGATAGAGCTGACCCACTGTTGTTCAGGAGGAAATGAACTGCATCTCTGTAGCCGCTGTCGTAGGCTTGTTCGAGAGTCTAAAGTAAGAAAGAATCACATACAAATTAAATGTTAAAAAATTTGTCTTTTTTACAGTGTTGTTGTGGGGTAAGTGCCAGTAAATTACAGTGATTTACAGGGATCTTTTTTGCAAGTACTTATAATAGTACTATTTTCTATTATTATTATGTCTTATATATTGTTTTTAACCTGTAACCTGTTCCTTTTATTATTATACTCATTATTGTAGTCTGTCCACGTGGGTAGGGTTTAGGTCAGAGATGTGAAGTTGTTTTATGGTTTTCCTTACTAGCTTAACATAAGAAATATTTTATTTGTCACAACTCCAGATTGAAATGCAATGCCAAGTCAAACAAAACTGACTGGAGAACGTATCTAACATGGTTTTTGATGGTGGGGGAAACCAGAGCACCCACAATTTTCCACAACACTTTGGGCATAAAATATTATAAGGAGAAGAAAAAAACAAATTCTACCATCATATTCATCAACAGTTGTGTGGTAAACGGTTATCCCATCTAGACTCTAGATACAACAGGGATCTGACCTCTAAAGCCATGGGGTAGAGAGCATTGATGATCCTGAAGCTGTTGGCCATGTTGCCCTTCAAGGTGATTCCACTCACTACCATGTCCATAATGCAAGGTGTGTCTGCAGGACAGATGTCTACCTCTCCAGAGAAGGGAGACACGGTCAATGTTTGACTGCAGAGTGCGGGGAGTACTGGCTGCATGCTGCTGAAACCCCCGTCCACATAATGCTGTGAGAAAATAACACACTCATGATGAGACAGTCCAAACAGTGTGCTGAAAGTGAGTGTGTGAAAAGGCCATCAAATACTCACTACTCCTTTGAAGGATGGAGGCAGCATACCGCAGTAAATAGGCACAAAGCAGCTACATAGCAAAGCCTGGGAGTAAAAATTATAACGCAATTATGCTTAATAACTATGTCTTAATTTATTAACCTGCTCGGCTTTCTTAAAAAGCATTAGTGTGTGAATTTGTAGTACCAACTCACTTGTACTACGTCCTCTTTGGACTGGAACTCCGACATGATAATGAGCTTGCCATCAGTGATGCGGGTCATAGCCACAGCAAGACGCCCACTGGCCAGTTGGTGCGCATTAGAGGGAAGATGTTTGTGTAAAATGGACTCTAACCAGTGGAAAACATTGATTGAGGGGTGTAATGGGCCAAATGTAAAAGCCTTCATCTGTTTGGCAAAACGTATCATCTCATCTCGCATAGCAACTGTAAAACACATGATGTTGAGTCAGAGACAGTAATTTCATGAACAGAAGTAGATTTTAAAAAATACAATAAAAATAATGTCACTTACCTGGGCTCATTTCACAGACTACAGCAGCTGCTACCAGAGAGCCAGCAGATGCACCCAGGACACAAGGTGCCGAGCGCAGTATCCAGGGTGCAAAATTTAGGAAGCACTGGGCTACCCCTAGCTGGTAGGTGGCCAAGAAGCCAGATCCAGAGAAGGAGATTGAAGGAGGAACTTCACAATAATAACTGAAAACTCCTGGAGCCATTTTCTAATGGTAATAATTCTAAATTAAATTCTGTAGATGATGAAAGTAAAATCTCCTCTTGGTCTGTTAAAAGTGGTCCAAGATCAAACAGGCTGAGATGAGTTATCCAGTGATAATGGGCGACGGTTTCAGTGTTCAGTGTTTATAAGCCAATCTCAATTAGACATACCATGTCGGTCATGCCCATGTGATTTAACATCCAATGACTTTGTGTCTGTTTCTAGTCCTAAAAGTTAATATGATTTTGGTTTACTTATCCCAGGCTGGCTTCCATGTGACACAACTAAAATACAAAAACCTCTAAATCTTTGACAATGCTGAACAAATGAATGAAAAGTACAAACCAACAAAAACAAGCTCTTTCTTTTAGAACGTTTAGAACAGACTCAAAAAAAGCTTTTAGGATTTCACAGACAAACATCTTTGCACCATAACTCTTGTTAGTTTTAACAAAATTATTCATCTTTAGGTTAAACTTAGTAAAGAAAATCTTTGAATGTACCTTTTCTTTTATATTTACCTTTTTTTTTTCTTTTTCAAATTTCCTAATCAAAACATTAATATGTTCATCCAATGCTTGGGCGTGATTTTTTAATCCCACTTTTTATTTTTTACTGAAATTATTTCTAATAAATAGAACGCAGCACTTTTCATGAATGTAGTCAGTGGTTTTATATATCTTATAGCTTTGAAAATAAAACAAACATTGCCTGTTCTACTAATGCAATTGTTTGGGGGTTTTTTTACACTAGAATTTTATTTATTTTTACTTTATTTTAATATATGCACCCGAGACAGTATAGATACTGGGTGTTTTATCCTGGTGATAAAAAGTAAATGAATAACTGTGTGTTTTCCAAACATGTTGCCTTTCAAGCATCAATGATCAGTTGTCATAACTAGATTATTCACCAAAGCAGCCGATCTCATCCCTGAACATCTATAATAAAATAACAATGTATTATACCAGTTCTAAGACATTATTGGAGCACTCAGACAGAAATGTATTTGTCAACTTAGGGAGGTACCATACAAAATATTTATTTTACAAAGCAGGAAAAGCATTGACAATCAATCAATACACTGAATCAAATTTCAAACTTAAATACCTCAACTTGTGGTCAATAAAGCAAACTATTTGTAAAAGAAACTGTACAAACTGGCATTTAACCTGCAACACACACGTTTTTGTGTAAACACAAACAATCACAAAACAAACTAATAACCTTTTGTATTGCAATTATACTGAGCAAGCCTGAGAAATTTAGTTTCTGATGATTGGTTGGTTTGTTTGAATATTGATGTGATTACTTTCATAATTTTCGTCATCCCTTAATATTAGTGTTCACTCTGATCACTGTCATACATACATTGATTCACAGCAAAATGAAAAGCTATCTCACAGTCCAAACACTCCCAGCTATTCACATAACTGCACATTTTGTTAAAGGACCAGTGTGGTTTTGTTCTGTAATAATTTGTGTTGTATTTAGGAAATTTAACACACTTTTTTTCCTATGGAGGAGGCTGTGGAGAAGCACGATCGGGAGAAACCTCAAAATTGTCCTCACTGAACTCATGTGTAGGACTGCCGTCTGGAAAGTCCCTGTCCTGAGGTGGGCTGTGTTCTGGTGACTCAGCAGGGTCAGCCTGCAGTTTCCTGACGCCCTGTGGGAGTTTCAGAAACCTGAGCGGAGGCAGAGAAGAGGCAGTAACAATAAATGTGTGTGTGGTTGCGGGGAAAAGACAGGAGGAGAATGGCAAAGAGAAACAGGACAGAGACCTGAAAAGGAGTTTTTGGCCCCGCTCCTTTTTGATGATGTTGAGCTTGTAGTAGTGCCGCAAAGCACGGGACATTTTCTCATAGGTCATATTGTCTCGGTTCTGTAAAAAAAAAGATCACACGTCATCAATGTCGTGCAGGACAGCAATTACTCTGCTCCTATGTCCCTGCTTTTGCTGTTTTGTCTCTCCACCCGTGTGTTAATTTTCCCTGTGAGGCGAATCACACAGACTGGGTGCTCACCTTGTGGTTTCCCCAGAGACGTGCCAGTCCGTTGGGGTCGACGACCCTGAACACCAGGCTCTCCTGGTCTTCCCATCGGATGTATTCTTGGTAACGGTCGTCACACAGCAGCTGATAGACATAGTCCCACAGCAGTCTGCACTCTGGCCATGATTAAAACAGCAATAAGACACGTTACCAAAACGTATACTACTATCATCAATGACAGGTATTTAATGCTCTATTAAATATCCATAAGAAAAGGATTAATTTTTTCAAATACTAAACTGTGTAAGACTGTCACTCTTAAAGCTCCACTAAGCAATATTTTTGACTGCTTTCAATAAACCACCTATAGTTTGTCGCTATTTGCAGCTCAGAGCTAAGGTTTTCAAGTCTACATTGCTCTAATGCTCTGCGCAAGGACAAAATCAGTAACACAGAGGACAGCTGAAGTAAAAATGTGGCTAAAGAACAATTGTTCAGCAAGCCAAAGAGATCTTTTTCTTATGCAGACTAAAACTGCGGCTACAGTGTGTGTAGATATTAAAGCTTATGGATGTCTAAAAATATAGGAAGTTGAGGAGCTGAGTAATTTCTGCCCCCTAGTGGTCAAAAATAGCTTGATGCAGTGTTTCAAAGGATTTAAAAAAAATTTATCTTCTCTAGGACAATATACATTTGTTTTTGTATATTTTCTGAGTGAATTCTGTACAACTGTTAATAAATTAACATAACAATACCTGGAATGCGACCGTTGGCTTTGTGCAGTGGGCTCCTTGGCTTCTCTCGACTGGACAGGTTGAGCGGCTCCTGGGTGATGCTCTCTTTTCGGGGAGGACACTGGACTTGGTTGTGAGGCAATGTAGAGACATTTCCTGATCCATCTAAGTGAGGGTGAAAGGAAATACGCAGAGAACAACAAAGAGTGAAGTTCAGAAAATCAGACATCACGGTAAATAACTACAGCTGCAAGACACAATATTTGTGTATAATCGTTTGTTATACCCACTAGTACGTGTGATTGGAGCAGGGCAGGTGTACAGGATCAGGGGATGATTTCTGAGGGGTGACATGGGCTGTGGCTGGCTGGTCACAGTGGCTACAACAGCTGCCGACACTGCAGTTGTGAAAGCAAGGGAAACTGTGAGATATGAGGAACTGTGAACAAGAGTTAAACTGAAAGCAAAAGTGATTTTAACAGAAGCTCGAACATTTTACATTATTGACTAATTCATTATTCAACACGAAGAGGCCATTTCCCTACTTGCATACAGTATGTAGAACAAAGTCTTTGTTTTGGACTCTGTAGAGCCTTATCTAAGATAATTGGTTTCCAGGTAACCACAACACACCCATTGGCACAGATCCTACTTTCTATATCGGAAAGCACCTTTTTTCTGGTAGGGCAATCGAGGAGCATGTGTGTTTGTATTCTCTAATGAAGGGTAAAATGTCCTCACTAACATTTTTCTGATGGGTGCAGCTGCAAATAAACATTTTACATCGCACATTATATATTACACATTGCAATGTATTAACATACCTAACAGCATATAATGTAGTGAGACTTCTCAACATCTGAACAAGAAACAACATTAAAATGCTGCTTACAACTGTTTAACACCCTGAGAGTGGGCATCATTGGTTGCACTGGTTTACACACATTTATAAATACAGGACTTTTAAGTGTCATTTGATATCCCCTCCCCGCCACCACCACCACCACATGTATAGAAAAAGCAGAGAGTAAGATTCATTTAACTCGCATAGGGGCTGAGGTTAGGCAGACATTGGTCAGGGTTAAACTTAAGCATTTGGAAAAAGAAGCCCATGGATGTGCAGTACAACAAGTGTAGGGGCGAGCATGAATTCCTGATGTGTTTGCACATGTACATGCGGCTGATCAGGAAGTTCTCGTGCCACAGTTTAACCAGGATAAACAAGTTTGATTTGATGCGCGACAAACTCAGACAATCAACAGTTTGTGAACACTGTGCATGTAGAGAATGTGTGTTTTTTGCACTGCCATGCACTCTTGCCTAAGCTTTGTCATACCGTGCATAAAATACATAACAAACTGACCTTAATGTTGATGGTTTTGTTGTCCAGATCTTTCCTGTATATTGTAGCTATATGTTTAAGTTTGATTGTATTTTATTAGCTGTATGTCTGTGTCTGTATTGTCCTGTTATTTTGTTCTCTGCACTAGGTTTGAGTAGCCTATATTGTTAGCTACTAAGAACTGGAATCAAATTCCCTGGATGTGTCAACATACATGACCAACAATCTGAATCTGAATCTATACATGTTTAAAAATGTACTAACTGACGTTACTGACCTTGGGTGCCATTTACTGGGGAAGGCTGGGGGTCTTGGACACCCTGAGGGGGTATCTGGCAGCTGACCGGGCTCTGGGTGTGTCCAGTTGCCGTGGAGGGAGAGGTGTTTGAGGGTTCACAGACAGCATTCCTCCTTTGCTGCTTTACACACTGTAGGATCTCATACAAAACGTCACCTGTAGAAAACAAGGGGTGCATATGAAAGTCCAGGCGCTAAAAAACATACATACACACATACACACTTATCTCTACCTGAGCTGGGACAGCGGCGTCTGAAGTCTTCCTTGGTGAGCAGGCACAGGGCTCGACCATTCATCTCAAAGCGTCCCTTTTCAGGCCGCCGTAGTGAATACTCCTTTTGAGCCCAGTACAGCCAGTGGGCAACGTCCTCCTTATCCCACAGAGATGGGTTTATTCCTGGAACACAGGTGCACATGATTCAAAAACACACTGTTACAAGCGGCATTGCTTTAGAGGCTGCTGGGTCTACTTTGTTGCACTGGCAAACAAAGGACATTTAAACAGAGAATAAGGTTGGACTCACGCAGCCGTCCAGGTAGATGCCACAGGTCTTCCTGCGAGGGGGGACCAACCAAAGGAAACTGGTTAGGGGAGGAGTGATGCACATTGAGAGGATTGCTGACTTGCACTCCATGGGTTATGGATGTAGAACAGCTTGCTCTGTTTTCTTGCTGCAAAACATCCACACATAAACACCCCACTGAATGGCAGTAGAAACAGCAATGTAAAACTTGAAAACGTTTAACCTAAAATCTAAAATTTCACTAGCCTAAACAAGCAGCTGTCCATGGAAAAAAACCGAAATGTCCAATATCCAAAAATATATATAGTATTCCTGGTTGACAGCGCATTTTAAAACAGTTTGCTCCTGAGACCTTAATTTACCTTGACCAAAGGTGACTGGGAAATGTTCTCCATAGAAATGTCCTTTATCTGTTCAACCGTACGAAAAAACTGGATGACTTCCTTGTAAGCAGACATACAACTCGTCCAATAAATGACATAATCTGCAGATCAGAACTCTCCGAAGTCCATTTTAAATGAGACATGCATACAACTTTCGAAGAAATAAAAAGTCAACAATTTTCACATTCGAGCCTTCCGGGAAATGAAAACGAAAGAAACACTCATCCTTGCAGGGGGGTGTGTGCAAAACAGGCTGATTGGAGGAAGCAACCGCAGAGGACATTTCCAAAAAACATTTGACTGCACTTGATAGGAGCGCGATCCAGCAGCATACTTATGGGACCCCTGCATAAAGTATCTCTTGATATAAATAAAGTATGAAGACAAGCTGTTCCTGTGGTGGGGCGTTCACACTTTCGCGCATTACATATCTACGCCTAAATGAAAGGTTCTTGTGGCGGGGAAACCAGTGGAAATTGCAGGAAGTGAGCGATTAAAAAAGTCGTGGGAGTGTGAAAAAGTAATGAAAGGCAACGGGACGGAGCGGCGCGTGCGCGTCAAAAAGCAGAAATAGACCCCGGAGCTCCTCCTCCTCTCACAGGAAGACCAACCAGACTACGTTTACAGGAGCACACTGCTTTCAGGATTACACTACTAAACGTCAAACTATAGGTAAGGTGTTTAGCAGGCAAGTAGCAAAGAAACATGAGCTCTACTCCAGAGGTCAAAATAAGTCGTGCATCGGGCCAATTTTTTTTCAAGCCGTTACCTGGCGGGCCACAGCATATACAAATAATTTCAAATCATTGGATACTCGGGTGCACGTTTAGCTCTGTCTGAAGTGTGCGGGACTTTAGGGGAGTTGTGTGATCGACCCCAACATATAGCGGATTTTTTTCCCTTGTTAGACAAATTGATTATAAGCACACCTTTGCACATGCTCACGATAAAGCATACTGCTGCAGTGTGTACGCCCATCCCGGCGTCTGATCCGCATTTATAAACCTATGGAATCCAATGTTTACTGACGGCTTTTTCAGAGGTGAGTCAAGCAAGCCAGAGACTCTTTTGAATGTCCTTCAGAACTTTTCAATGTAAACGCTCTCAATAAAGTCGACATGCTGCAAACAAAGTTTTCACGCTTTTATTTTGGAGGCACAATCACTTAAGAGGAAATGATTATGTGAGTAACAATGGTGAGACCCTGAAGTTTGTAGTTAACGGACTTGCGACGACTACAGAGCTTAGGCCTATACACTTAGGAGAAAACATTAACCTATTTAATTGGTATATACTGCAGTACCATCAACTATAAACTTATAAAGAATAGGCTATCTGACATACAGAGACGAAATAACAATGAATATCACAGTTGATAATGCCCACATCGTGCTCTAGTTTCTCATTTTCAAACGTACAAAACTAAACCTAGTGGAGGTGAAAGTGGTGAAAATATGAAAACAGAATATACAGTTTACAAAAGCATGTAAAGAAATTCTACAAATTCTCTGTCTTAGTTTTTATTTTGTTTTGTGTCTTCATTTATTCACACAGCAGATTAAACATTAACTTAATGCAAGAAGTTGAAGTCCAACTCAACATTACTGAAAAGCCACTATCAAATATTCCAAATGACCCAGTTTTTCACCCAAACTGTTTCTTGCTGATAAGTTGAAAAGCTGCATGTATTAGAATATATGATTTTGTTGTTCAGCTTTGTTAGTTTGTTTGTTTTAGAAAAAGAAGAGCCAGGTCATAAGTGTTGTACAAAGTTTATTATGTCCAAAATATTGAAGTAGTGGTATTGAAATTTTATATTAAGCTGTCACTATTTCAATGCATTTTTAACCTGTATAATCCCCACACTAACAGAAGAAGAGACATGATGTCACTGGCTAAGCAATTTAAAATGATTTGCATTGCAGTTTGGGGTGGCAAATAACAGTTTGGTAGCCATCTGTAAAAAACAAAACTGCTGTCTTGTTTTCTGTCATATTTTTCCAGTGATGTGGGCTGAAAAGCTGGGGAAACAGTTGGGCAACCCGACACGATCAGTGGGAGGGTGGCTGGTCAGTAAACTGCTCACATCGCACAACCGGGTCCTCGAAGAGAGTGCTGTGCAGCTGAGTGGGATCCAACCTGGGGACACAGTGCTGGAGCTGGGTCATGGCCCGGGACTGGGTCTGCAGTCAGCAGTCAAACTACTCACAGAGCCCACAGGTCACCTTATAGGTGTAGATTACTCAGAGTACATGCACCAGGTGAAGTATGAATGCTGACAGAGTGGAATAAAGTATTTAAATTCAAGTTTCTATTTGACATGCATGTGTTGAAGTCACAGAAGGAGTGTCTTATAAGAACAAAGCACAAGCCTTCCTAAAATATACTGCACATACGGTAAATGGCTTCATTGAAGGGGCAACATTACTCACTTTTGGAATAGAAGAATATTTCTCTTTCTTTTCTTACAGATGGCAAGTGAGCAACTGAAGGAATTTGTGGCCAGTGGGAAAGTGACCCTACACCACTGTGATGTAGCAGCAATGCCTCTGGCAGACAGCTCTGTGGATAAAGTCTTTCATTGTAACTGCTACTACTTCTGGCCTGACCTCAAGAAGGGAGCCACAGAGATACGCCGGGTAATGAAACCAGGTATATGACCTTTCTCAGATGGTTTTGTGATTTACTCCTTGTTTGGATTTTCTGAGTAATTTCTGTCTTTTGGTAAAGCATCTCTGAATAAATGTCATTCTTTTTTTCTTTCTTGACCACACAGGAGGACTGATGGTGACCACGCTGAGGCTGCTCCGTGTGGCTACTTTTGCAGCAAAGCAAGTGATACCAGGAGAGAACTGGCGCCCGCAGGCCTACATGGCAGCTCTGAGAGACTCTGGCTTCACTAACGTCAGAATGGAAGACAGACAACACAAACACATTGTTTTCCAGGCTATCTTTGCCACTGCCGGAAAATAAGATTGAAATGAGAGATTGTGTGTATTTTAAATGCTTAAATGAAAACAAAACAAATACAGAAAGGTAAAATACAATACACAAAATCAAATCACAACATAGAAAACTGTTTGATATGATTGACACTAAATAAGGATATGCTGTTCATTTCTGTTTGACAAGCTGCTGGCTCACTGTGATATTTGCATTCTCTGGACTGAATTGAAGTTAAGAAAAAAATATAATTTATCTTGAAGGAAATTATTGATATACATAGTTAAGTAAATCTATGCATTGCATAAACACAGGATATGCTGTACAAAGGCTATATAGTAAAAGCGCACCGACGCCTATATAAATTTGTTTAAAAAATAAATTAAGTGAGGTGTAATGCATTAATGTTGGGTGTTGGTTAGAAAGTTCCATTACAAGAAAAGAGTGGCTAATACAAAGGTGCATCCGATAATCATCCTTTATCAGTGTCCAGTGATCAACACTGAACTATCCCTGTAATTAAAGTCTCAACTTACACATGCAAAACTGAATTCATCCCTGTACCTCACTGGTAACAAAGATGCTGGCACTCAGAAGTGACTCAACAACAGATCTTGTTTTACACACATCTCCAATAGGCGGTGAGGCTCCGCCTGATTCAACGGTAGGAGGCGACCGTGCTCCGGTTGGGTCTGCACATTTTTGACGGTCCGCACTAAAACAGAAGAAGAAGAACGCGGGCGGTGTTTATGACGTAGGGAGAGGGAAAACCAAATGGTCTGCTCTCGGGAGGTGTTGTGAATGTGAAGTTAAGCTAATACAAACAGCGGCTGTGAAGTTTACGGCAGTTGTTAAAGCGGGTACAAAGTAAGCGATTGTAATTCACTATCAAGTAAATAAACTGTCCTCAACACCGTGTAGTTTTTGGACTCAAAGACTAAACATGTTTCCATTGGCACATCATTTAGCAGCTAAAACGTTAGCTTGGAGCTTTTCACAAGCTAGCTAAAGTTAAAAAGGATTTAAAACGCAACATTTGACAGTATACCCTGAGATAGTTGAACTATAAAGCGAGTGAATGTTTTCTGTGCGGTCATAACGAATAGTTACGTGAATAACATTACACGAGGGGGCAACATTTCTTCCTGCTGGGCGCTTGTGATGGATTAACCAAGACTCGTCCCTGTTCGCTTTATTCCGCTTTATTCTCCGCTCGGCAGAATGCAGAGGGCTTCACGTTTAAAGCGTGAACTTCAGATGTTGAGCACCGACCCGCCTCCCGGTATAACATGCTGGCAGACCGAAGAACGGATAGATGACCTCCGGGCGCGTAAGTCGTCTCAGCGTCAAGGCTTTAAAGCGGAACTAAGACTACATTTCTCAGCAGTATATCACACATATGACAAGCTACTTGTCTTATCTACCTGATCATGTATTTTCTTCCTCTGGTTTACAGAGATAGTGGGCGGATCAGACACTCCTTATGAAGGTGGACTCTTCTCCTTGGAGATCAAAGTCCCAGAGAGGTACATGTTCTCAAAGGTCTACATTGGTGGAGGTGTTTGCGCTCACATTTCCACGTTATAAACACTTACTGCAGTCTAGTAAGACTGGCCTGCTATTCTCATCCTATAGGTACCCGTTTGAACCTCCCAAAATCCGATTCTTGACCCCCATCTACCACCCAAACATCGACAATTCAGGACGTATATGCCATGATGCTCTCAAACTCCCGCCAAAGGTTGTAACAGGTTACAATTAAAAACATAATATGATCTGTGTTTCACCTCTTATTATCTGGTATTGTTTGTCTGCTGTGAAATAAATGAGGAGATGTAATGTTTTCTGCTTGTTTTTTTTCTTTCATTTTATTCAGGGAGCCTGGAAGCCATCCCTAAACATCTCCACAGTCCTCACCTCCATTCAGCTGCTCATGGCTGAGCCCAATCCAGACGACCCACTCATGGCTGATATAGTGAGTCACATGTCATCTTGCGTTCACAGATATCATACTGTCTGTTAGAGTAGCGTAAACTTGATACACAATAATACTGATGTTTTATTTGTTTTTGTGAATACCATAAACCTTCAATTAAAAGCCTGGTCCCAATTAGACGCCTGTCCCTTTGACTTGACTGGTGTGGCTACACGTTTGGACAAATAAATGCAGGTCTCAATAAGACGCCTGTAGGCTGTACTACAAAGCGGGGTAACTGGCTTATCCAGGTAACTTTGTGACAACGGGTGTAACTTCCCGATTAACCCGTACTACGATGTACTGCAATGAAGTTCTGAACACAACGGCATTACGTTTAGACAGCGGGCCCTGCAGCCTCTGTAATTTTAGAGTGGAATCTTAATTAATTAATGGGATGGTTTCTTTGATGGAGCCCATCTGTAATCTATAATTGAATTATCCTAAGTGTTTTTACATATTTAGATAGACTATTTTACATGTCCAAAAAATAGGGAATCAGGGTGGGGGTTAATAGCCGGGGGAAAAAATCCTAGATGAAAGTGTGAAATTTACAAGAAGAAAAATCACAAATCCCCTGAAATTAATGTCCCGAAAAAGGAAAAAAAATCAAAAATCACACCAATTCAGGGCAAAGTCTCTAAGGTGCATGATAGTGATTGTGGTCTAAACTCTTGAGTGTTTCCTCGCTGCTAAATCCAATTGCAAAGTTTAATATAACTTTCCAATGCATGTATACTCAGTGTTGGGCAAGCTACTTGGAAAATGTTGTAAGCTAAGCTACTAGCTACTCTACATTAAATGAAGCTTCACTACACAGAAGCTACCCCCCAGTGAAATGTAGCAAGCTAAGCTACAGCAACGTGGCAAAAGCAGCTTAGTTACATCTAAGCTACTTTTAATTTTTTAATAGTTTATAGTTAGGTCATTTATATATAAATATTTATATACACACACTCACACACACAACATAGGCCTAGTTTATATTGAACCAACTTCATTCCACAGTAGCAATAGAAGAAAGACTAAAAACCTGCTCCAATGTGCGAGAGAGCTAAATCAGACACAGAAACTCTCCTACTTACTGCCATGTCATTGCTGCTAAATGTACTTCCTCATGCAGCAAACGGAGAACCATTGTTGTTTGTATAAAGCAACTTAATTATTGTATTATTAATTAATTAAATTAATTAATTCTATATTTTTTATAGTTTATATGTGACTTTGTGCCCTGGAAACATTGCAACCTAAACAACCTAAACATTCATGGCAGAGAAAGAGTGAGAGAGAGAGAGAGAGAGAGAGACACTCCGTCGCACGTGTCTTTATTCCCCTGCAGCAAAGTCGCAAACATCAATCCAAGGATCGGTACGTGATGTCACCATCACAGGGAAGCGCTTCTGCCGGCTGCACATACAGGTCCGTGTGTGGCGGTGGTGTCATTTACTGATCCATCAGAAATGCTTGGGAAAATGTAGCGTGTGTGGAAGCTACCGCGCTACTCGGTCAATAAAAGAGCTTCGTTACTGAAAAGCTATTTGATTCAGAAAATAGCGACGCTACCACCAAGCTACTGAGAAATGTGGTTAAATTAGTAACGGCGCTACTTGTAGCGACGCTACTGCCCAACACTGTATACTACATGGCAGATGTGTGTGTGTGTGTGTGTGTGTGATGATTGCAGTCTTGCAAAGTGAAGTTGTGTATAAATGTGTGACTATAATGTCAGAGAATATTCAAGTTTTTTACTTGTAGATTAATCTTGAAAATTAAATTTTCTCTCAGATTATTCTCCGCTGGCTCCTTTTTTTCTATTACAATGGACCTTATGTGTAGTTGTACCTTTACATCTCAATCATAGTACACATAAAAGAAGAACCCCCTAAAATATATAATAGAGATTTGAACTACAATAAGACCACAGATAGATAATTAGGCTACAAGTTTACTCAGTGCAAAGCCAACAAGCCACCCTGGCTTTGTCGTCCGTTTGGACGTTAACTTGTCTTTACATTCATAATTTCCTGACACTACCAACGTGCATTCCTCTGAGAAAAATAAAATAGATCGGACATACAAATATAAATCTTTAACTTTTGTTAAAATGGACACGCTACACATTTTACATCACTTAGATTCTTCACAAGTCGTTCACTTCATTACGCCCACCAAAGTATAATACATTCAGATTTACCGGTATGGTTGGCCTCTCGTCCTCTCTCTGTGCTTGAGGTTGTCCTAGATGGGCTATCTCCAACAGCTAAATGAATGATTTGTATTTGATTTGCAATTTTTATACATGTAATATTCATTGGTTGAATTAAACAATTTGATAGTAGCCTATTTCCCATCTTTGCAAGCCTGGGCAATTAATTTAAGTTTTATGGTATTCTAATAAAAAATATCAATATGTGACAATAGAGATTTTACAACAACTTGTTTTTGGACATCAGAATATCTGACAACTAAATAACGCTATGCTTAAAATTTGTATCAGAATAATTTAATGCTCTTTTCAAAATGTATATTTATTATAAGCCAGAGGTTTTACTAAATGATAGAATAACTTGTTTAGATATCAGTTTGAAACACCTTTACCTCTTCAAATACAACCTCTTGCAGTCTTACAGTAGTAGTAGTGTATATGTAGATTTGTGTGCGTGTGTATATACACACCTGTGAAGAGACGCTTACATATTTTTGAATGCAGTCATCAGAGTTCAAATACAACAAGCAAATGTTCACGGAGAAAGCCAGGAAGTGGACACAAGAACATGCTGTTCAGAAGAACATGGTAAGTCACTAGTCTATGGCTGTGTCCGAAATCACCCACTACTCCCTATATAGTGGACTATATAGGGAGCTCGCCATTTTGTAGTGCTGTCCGAATGTCTAGTGATAATTATTATACCCTATATAGTCCACTCAATGTATCCCAGAATGCATTTTGAAAAGTAGTGTACAACCGATGGTCACTAGCCAAGCCATATATACCATCATGCACTGCGCTGATAGAAAAAACTGATTGTCCGACGGCAATGACGTAATTAACGGCCGAAATAACGATCGGGGTAGTGTCCGAATGTGTTGTTTTAATAATGCGAGTGAGCTCACTATATAGTGCTCTATATACAACTCCCTACATAGGGGGTAGGGAGTAGTGAATGAGAGGGGATTTCGGACACAGCCTATGGCTTTCCTCCTTAACCTTTTTATTTTCATTATGTACTGACCTTCCCTGGTGGGCTGTACTGTTGTTAGTGGTTGACATGGTCATTGTCAGTTGCCCCACAGAACTCATGTCTGTTGTTGTATTAGCTGTTTGTAGTGGCATATTTTACCCACAAGGTGGTGCTCTGCTTCTTAGGTAGAATGTCATCTACTAATTTAATATTCACTTGCAACTAAGTGATACAAACTTTGGCAAATGTGACCTCTACATTTGACACTTCTCAGTTTGGGATGTGGAGGAGCATAGATGGGCAATGCTGTCATTGTCTAACATGAAGCTGGATCTGTCTTTGTCCAGGGAGTCGTGGAGAGCAACAAAGAAAATAATCTCCATCTGACAGCTTCATCCCGCGCAAAAGAGACGCTTTGGGTGCACAGCAGGAGCCAGAGGAGCCAGCAAAAAAACCCTGTGTGTAGTTTCTGTCTCGCTTGTTAGAGCAACGGGTCTCTCTTCTCCAGAGCCACCATGTCTTATACACCTGTCCACTTGTAAAGAGAATTGATTTTACATTTTAATTTAGTACTAATACCTAGTTCTATTTACTATGGATGCTTTCCTGTTCTTAACCCAGAAATACTATGCTAACATATTTATGTGTAGAATGTTTATGTGTGCGTGCTGTGATATTAAAGTTTACAACTTACTTAAAGTATATAGTGTCTTCTTGTGTGGTGTGAAGGTGTGTTTCACAACAGTAGCATAAGCAGAGTGATGTAATATGTATATACAGTATGAAGGTAATAATTTTATTCAAACATATGCTTACCAGTTGTATACAAAGTATGTACATCCTAAATAGCAAGTTGTTTTTTTCACAAACTAAGGATTTATTTCCTAATATATAAAATTATATATTTGCTGTTTATCATATAAAAAGGGAGACAAACATCATAAGGCTGTAGTGAGTCGATACCATGCTAGTTCAGAGGTAGTTACATTGTATGTACATATTGCTAGCCTACACTCATGTCTGTAGAAAGATAGCTACATCCCATTCAGTCTGTATAACTGCTTGCCCCATGTTGGGCAAAGTTGCATATTTGAGAGAAAATCATGTAAACTGTATGTGCGACCTGTTTCCTGTTGCATTTTGCGGCCACTTTAAGAATAACATATTCATAGCAGCTATTACACAATTGCAAATAAAAAATATCTGACAAAAGAATTTCTGTGAATGCAAATTGTTAGCTTACTCTGGTCAAATGTCCTGGTGTGTCTGATGACTCCCTTTCTCTGAAACAGACCTTAGCAATATGATAGAACTTATATATATAACTCCACTTACAGTGTAGCCAAACAATCTGTAACCTCTAAGATACATCTGTCAAGATCACATTTCAATATAAACATTTACACTTAAAATTCTACTGGTTCTACCTAAATTCCGCTTGGCTAAACCATTGATTTGTCTGATGCTTAGATTTTCCATATAGTTAACAAGTTTTTCCTTTTGTCATGCAAGTCCATGACTAACGCAGTCCACTGGATAATGTCTGAAATTGTCCTTTTATTTTAGCTGTCATGTTGTTTTGTGGTGTTTCCTTTTATAGTCTTTACTGTGAAGGGAATTTTTAGTTGTACTCTCCGTTTTCAGAGGCACTTTGTTGTGTTCTCAAAGACTTCTCTTGAGTACTCTAGAGTCTCTTGTGTGTGTGGACTCATTCTGAGGCCGTTGAGGATTGCAAACCCCGAGTTGGTCTTGGTGCTTATGCTCAGTGGTGGTCCTTGAGTGTCCATAGTGTCTCAGCTATTTAGACCACTACCTTGGAGGCTCATGGATGAGAGGTAAGAGATGGTGCCGTGGTAGAATGATACAGAGGGCAAGTGTTATGAATCATGTCTTGATCCAAACTCTTCAGACATTCGTCATTGTTCAGGTTGCCTCGTTCTGTCATCCTGTCTCTATCTCTGGTGGTGGGCGTTGGTATCTGGCAAGGGATGAGAGGAACAGAGGAAGAAGACGAGCAGTGGGAAAACCTGATTGGATCCAGTCTGGGTTGGAATGGGGGTCCCCCACTGTACAGGGCATCAGCATCAGTGAGTGACACCTGTGTCGACGAATCGGAGCATGAGCTTTTCTCTGTCTCCACAGATACCAGTGAGTCCAGGGTGCGGTCCCGGCGTAGCTGTGGACGCGCTTTAGGGTGAGGCCAGAAGAAAAACTGGGAATGGTCTCGTGTGAAAAGGAGGAAAAGGAGGGGGTTGAGGCAGGCAGGCAGGGGCTGGAGAAGCAGGAGAACTGACTTTAGCACTTCCTCCCCCAGAGAGAGGAGACCCAGTAGGGAGCAGAGGGAGAGGAAAGCTACTGGTACATAGAGGAGACCATTGGTGAATATTAGCCAAGCAACATGTTTGATCATAGTGCAGTCCCACAGGCCCTCACACTCACCCCTAAGTAACTCCCAGTAAAGGCGGATGTATGAACCTGTGACTATAAGCAAGCACAGGGTGTTCATCATAATGAGCGCCAAGGGAAAGCCCAGGGAGGATGGCAGTCGAGAGGATGGGGGTGGCAGGGGCGAGGGAAGACAGAAAGGTGAGGACCCGTACTCTCCAACTCCCACCAGTGGAAGAGAAGCAAGGGTGAGGGAAAGAGTGAGGCAGAAAAGTGCACATGTGCGAACACTCCCAAGGGATGGGGACTTCCCGTAAGCGCGGGCGCATGTCACGCTTACGCCACACTGCACGGCTGCCAGAGTCAGCAGCAGCACACTTGCCTCAGACGCGAACACCCAGACCCATCCTGTGGCCTGGCAGCCAGGACCCCCTTCCCAGCGGGCACCGTGATGACCAAACTCTCCCAGGGTTAGAGCATCCACAAGGGCCAAGGTGCATGTACACACACCCGTCAGCAGATTGGAGGCGCCCATGCAGGCCACAGTGAAGCGGAGCGGTGACAGGTAACCAGGTGAGCCGAAAAGGGACAGGAGCAGGAGGGAGTTCCCCAGAAGAGACACTAAGGAGATGGACCACAAGCCCACACGAACCAGCCAGCTGCCCAACAGAGAGTCACAGGGACGGAAAGGACCTGCAAACAAACACATCAGCTGTACATAAACCAACTGCAAATAGTGAATACATGCTTTAAATTACTCATGCTATAGCTGTGACAAAACAATCTGCATGCCAGTTGATAAATCACTGAAGGTGTAACTTCAGATACCTGGAGTTGGTGTGCATTGGACACTGGTCTGTAGTTTGGATTCCTCTATTTCTAGTTGGAACTCCTCTAGGTCAGGGTCATCTGGAATAAAGCATTTGTAGGGTGAGAAATCAGAGGTCCAACCCCTTGGGACCAATCCATTGTATAAGGTATGTTTAGCTCGTGAGGTTTTATGATAGCTTATTCTGCATACATTTACATAGCAGGCACAGTAAGGGAGGTGATCTAAGCTTCTTTTGCAATGAAAGAAAAAAATATATATTTGTAGAAGATAATTGCAGGAAATGTGATCAGCGTGACTGTTTTTCTAGCAGTTAAAGGTGAATAAATTTTAATCAGTGATATGTCATGGTTTAATTATCTTTTGTTTTTGTTACCTTTTGTTGCAGCCAGCAATTGTTTATTTTCACATTTAATGTTGTGGGTTTAATGGTTTTAATTTCAACTTAATTTGGGTTTGTTGGCATTAATATTTTATGCCTGCCACAGGAATGTGTGAAAGGGTCAACACTCAAGTGTGAGTGTGTGTCAGCTGCCAGGTAGCTGAGGTTTCTGAGGCTCTGACGTGTTTCAAGTGGGCTTGTGTCAATAATTCGGCAATGAGCACAGGCATATGGGGCTCAAATTTACAAGTATTACCCCTCATCATCTTGGGTGTGTACCATGTGTGTTATATACTGTTTCAGTATGATTGCACAGATATCGTAATTGCATGCTTTCTCACAGTGTGTGTCCACGTGGATAGGGTACATGGCTACAGTCCTCTTGTGTAGGTCTTCGTCAGTGTTGCTCTGCTCTGTGTCCCACTGGCTGGCTGGCTTGTAGCTATCAC
This sequence comes from Lepomis macrochirus, assembly GCA_024633595.2. Classification (NCBI taxonomy): domain Eukaryota; kingdom Metazoa; phylum Chordata; class Actinopteri; order Centrarchiformes; family Centrarchidae; genus Lepomis; species Lepomis macrochirus. The sequence continues at coordinate 16,271,211 of JALXJV020000014.1, read as the reverse complement.
AGGAACCATACATACAACACTGGTAGGCATAAGGCATCTCTATTACCCTGTAACAAACAGATGGAACAGTATGGACATTAGACCAGGAAAAACAATGCCACATATTGTACATATTGTATAAGAGCACAAAGAAATGGCAAAAAAACCTTAAGACTTCTGTCATTTTATTGTGAGCTTGAGCATTAGCAGATTAGCTTTTAGACACGATTTTGGATGTTTCAAAGCAACCTCAACTGCTTATGATTCTGTTCCTGTAGCACTTGTCCACATGTGCAAAATGACCCATCATCTATGGGGAAAACATAGGTCAAACTGTTTGTTTTCTGAAGTCTGGATCAGCTAACTTTGTTGTGGGTGGCTATACACAAACATTTACTGTACATGTGCAATGCTTTTGAAATGGCTTTCTGCCAGGAGTTCTGTTTTGGACAATATTCTACAATATTGCTGACATTGCCACTTGATCACCTCCCATCTACTATGTTTGTGAAACTCACTCTCCATTTTTACTTCACTGCACCTTTCCAGGCCTTCAGGGATCTTTGTAACAAGAAGTAACTTGCTGACAAATGCTTCCTCATTGTTGAAGTTCAGTTCAGGAATGGCTTGCAGGGATACAGTATAATTAGTTTATTGTTAACCTTGGCTTGCTTTTGATAAATTGAAGGTATTAATAGAAAATTGTGAGAGGGTGAGAGGAAGGATAATTAAAGGGATGGGAAGTGCATTGTTCCTTACAGCCAGAGGATACACACCTGGGTAAGTTATCCTCTTAAGTCAGTTTTTGATGAGAAACCAAAATACAAAGTTCACATTGGGGACTACATTAAGTAAGAAAGAATTAAAGGATGCACAATGGCTTGCGTGTGTGTTTCATGTTTTTATATCCCAGTGAGGAATTTAACACACTAACCATTCGGACTGGCGTTATCGGGAGAAAAATTTAGGACCCCATGGGTAGAGACTGCTTTTTGGGGGTTATGACTTGGTTTTAGGGTTCTGGTTACAGTTAGGTTAAGATTATGGTTAGGGTAAGGGTTAAGGTTAGGGTAACATGGTAGGGAATTTATTATGTCAATGAGATGTCCCAACAGGGACAGAGAAACAAACATGCGTGTGTGTATTACCTCATACGGGGGAAGTGATCGGGACTGAAGGCATCATATAATTCTGTGTTGCCCCTCAGCTTGAGATGGGTGAGAGCCCCCAAACCTGCCACAGGTACTGAGATGAGGCGGTTCTCAGTCAGGTCCCTGAGGAAAATATAGAAAGAAATTGAGAAACAGAATGGGTTGAGAGGTCAAATCAGGCCACAAAATTTGATTTTATTTCAGACATTGCCAAGGGTCATGCTTGGTAACAAAAAGGCCTCTTAGATACA